>QRBJ01000040.1:0-228979 GCA_003709865.1 Chaetothyriales sp. CBS 132003 | reverse complement strand
TCTCTCTCTCTCTCTCTCTCTCTCTCTCTCTCTCTCTCTCTCTCTCTCTCTCTCTCTCTCTCTCTCTCTCTCTCTCGTTCTCTCTTTTCTCTTTCGCTCTCTCTTTGTTCTCTCTTCTCCCTCTCGTCCTCTCTTCTCTATCTCATTCTCTCTTTCATTCTCCCATCTCTATTTCGTTATCTCTCTCTCTCTCTCTCGTTCTCTCTTCTCTATTTCACGTGTGTCTCTCCTATTGTGGAGCTGTCTGTGCTGCTTGCTATACGCTTCTCTGCTGGCCATCACCACTCGGCACGACCACATCCTCAAACTTGTCTTGTCCGACTAGCCTGAGTGTCATTGCAACTACACACTTGTCAGCACCTGCACAGCCACTGCTAGTCTCAAGCTGCAAGTCACGCACAGACACCAATGGCAAATCCCGCAATTGCTATGCCCGTAACGGCGTTCTTGACCAGGTACGGGCGTCGTGCACGGATCAGGGCCGCCGACTGCCGGTAGTCGCTATCGTAGTACGACGAGCGCTTGAGGAAACCGTGCGAGACGGCGAGAGTGGGATGCATGTTGGGGCGAGGGAGGGGAGCAGGTCAACAGGTGAGACGAGATGGATGGGGGTGGGCCGAGAGGCTAGAGTGACGGGTAGGCACAGGCTGATAGGCACAGGCTGATAGGCACAGGCTGATAGGCACAGGCTGATAGGCACAGGCTGATAGGCACAGGCTGATGGATTGATGAGGATGCAATTGATGAATTGACGAGGATGCAATTGATGAATTGACGAGGATGCAATTGATGAATTGACGAGGATGCAATTGATGAATTGACGAGGATGCAAGTGATGAATTGACGAGGATGCAATTGATGAATTGACGAGGATGCAATTGATGAATTGACGAGGATGCAATTGATGAATTGACGAGGATGCAATTGATGAATTTATGAGGCACGCAGGCTGACGATGAGGCACAGAAGCTGCGGCAGCTTGGCGTCGGATATTATGTCCGCGTGAGCTCCCCGACCCAAACATAAATTTGAATGTATTGTCCCCGCCCTTTGGTCCTGCGCTTGGCCCTCCTTGATGCCCTCTCGGCCTCTCCTTCGCCCCGTCGTCTTCCTGCTCCTCGGCCACGCTCTGATTCTCCTCCTTCTCTATGCGTGGCCCAGTCTCCCTGACCGGCTGTCCGCTCTCGTCCCTTCCCTCCTCAACCCGTCGCTGGCCATTGCAATGACCGCCGTGGCTGGACGTGCCCCGGCCTTTCTCACACGCCCCTTGGCATTTGCTCCTTTTAATTGCAGCCACTGTGCGCTATTCCTCTGTCCTTGGCGTGCCGCTCTTGCTAACCCAGGCCACAGACCTCGACTTCGCACGCAATCTGCGCCGAAGCGCCCACGTCCACGTCCACGTCCACCACGCCCACGCTCACATGGTCTCCAGCCGACCTCTTTCTTCGAGTGCACGTGCATCTCAGGCCGTGGCAGGCTCTGCTGTTCCACACCTTTCCCTGCACATTGCGGCATCGAGTAGCGGCAAGGGAAGGAAGTTCACGCCCGAGTTGAGCACCTTCGACTACCACGCATCCGCCAGCGATGGCCTGGGCCTACAGAAAGGAAGGACTATCGAAGAGAAGCGGCGTGCTCGGCCAGACAGCGGCCAGGACTCGTACTTTGCCGCACGCCTCGGCCCGGACAGTAGTGCCACTGCCACTGCTACTGCCACTGCCACTGCCACTGCCTTTGCCATTGCCGATGGAGTCGGAGGCTGGGTCGACCACGGCATTGATCCTGCCGACTTTTCCCACGGCTTGTGCAGCCACATGGCCAGCATATCCTTGCAGGCTCTCGATGGCACACTCGGCCCCAGAGAACTGCTGGCGCGCGCCTACGCCGCTGTTATGAGCGACCCCGAGATCGTGGGCGGCGGAAGCACAGCATGTGTTGCCGTGGCAGACACTCACGGCCGCATGCGTGTTGCCAATCTCGGCGACTCGGGCTATGTCCATTTGCGCCTGGGCACCGTTCATCACTATTCGGATCCACAGACCCATGCCTTTAACACGCCCTATCAGCTGAGTCTTACCCCGCCCGATATTCTCAGGCAGACCATGATCTTTGGCGGCGTCATGCTGCACGACGGGCCTGAACGTGCCGACCTCTCCGATCACCAGCTTGGCCACGGCGACGTCGTCATCCTTGCCACTGACGGCGTCTGGGACAATCTCGACGTTCAGGACGTGCTCAAGACCGTCACCCGCGTCATGCGCGAGGCCGGCGCCTGGAAGATCGATGGCCGCGATGGCTATGCCGTCGCCGACAGCATTGGCGACCTCGTCAAGCAGGGCCGGACGCGGAGTCAGAAGCTCCGCGGCACGCTGCAGGCCGTGCTTGCTGCCGAGATTGTCGGCGAGGCCAAGGCCGCCAGCCTGGACACCCACCGAGATGGACCGTTTGCCAAAGCGGTCAAGAAAGAGTTCCCCTACGAACGCTGGACAGGTGGCAAAGTCGATGATATCGCTGTCCTGGTCCTGGTGCCCGTTGCGGGCGACGAGCCGGTGAAAGCGAAGCTGTGACGAGTGTTTGACACCTGTTTTGACGAGCGTTTGACACCTGTTTGGACGAGTGTTTGACACCTGTTTGGACGAGTGTTTGACACTTATTTGGACGCCTATTTGGACGCCAGTTTGGACGCCTGTTTGGACGCCTGTTTGGACGCCTATTTGGACGCCTATTTGGACGCCTATTTGGACGCCTATTTGGACGCCTGTTTGGACGCCTGTTTGGACGCCTGTTTGGACACCTGATCTGACCCTTTTTGTTGATATTTATGCGATAGATAGCGTCGGCGTTGGTGGATTTTGTGTCGGTCCGGTCATAGAGCATTTAAATGTGTGCGGAGATGGCTTGAAAAATGCATAGCATAGAACAAACAAGGCAACATGCTTAAAAATAAGCTTCCAGGCCAGAAGCTTCCAGGCCAGGACCTTCACTAACGCTCGGGACTGCCTCACTTGCATTTTCACTAGTCGATTCCAGGCTAATCACCTTACAATTCCGGTAGTTTTTGGCCTTGCCATCCAAACACCGGCAATCAATGTCAACGCACAAAACTGCCTCTAATCCCGAACCTGTCTAGCCTCTGTAGCGTGACTAGCCGTGCCTGGCCTGCTGGACTTCCTTCTCCGCACATTTGACACGCCACTTTTGACTTGAGCCACAGCTGGCACAAGTTTATCCCAACCAAAGTAACAAAGAAGAACGAGAGAGGGGAAACAGGGGGAAACAGGCCAAAATGCTCTTCTTCTCCTTCTTCCGCACCCTCACCAACACGCCCGTCACCGTCGAGCTGAAAAACGACATCTCCATCCGCGGCACGCTCAAGTCGGTCGACCAGTACCTCAACATCAAGCTCGACGACATCACCGTCCTCGACGAGATCAAGTACCCCCACCTTAGCAGCGTCAAGAATGTCTTTATCCGCGGCAGCGTTGTGAGATATGTCCATCTCGATCGCGAGCGCGTCGATGTTGGATTGCTCGAGGACGCCTGTCGCAGAGAGGCGCAGGCGGCCAAGACGGGCGCGGGCGCCGCGGCCAAGAAGGGGGATTGATGATGGCTTAGTCGTCTGCAAAGAGCGTCTATTTTTGGCATATGAATGGACGACAGGCTGTGACGTTGAAGACAACGCCAGCAAGCAGGCTGGCAGGCTGGCAGGCTAGAGCTGCCAGACCCGGTCGTACCGTACAGTACAGTATAGTACGACACGAAAACAGCATCCCGCTGCCCACCTGCCCACTCATGGCTGCCAGAAGGCAGACAGATAGAGAGCAGCAGGATGGAATCAAGAGAGCAGCCGCACTGCACAGAACGTAACGTAACGTAACGTAACGTAACGTATGAGAACGCAACGGAACAGAACAGAACAGAGAGCAGAGCATTCAACAAGTCATGCAAGACGCCCATCAAAATAAACAATAAACCCCCATTTTCCATCCGCTGGCCACCTCCCCCTACCTACCTACCTCTAAGTGAAGAAGAACCTATCACAGTGTGAACCTCAACTCGCCATCGCCCGCCAACCCAGCCCCGTCCTCGGCCCACACAAACAGCCCGTTCTTCCGCTTTTCCATGTCCCACTTGTCTATCCAGGCCTTCATCTTATCCCTGCTCGCCGCCGAGCCCACATTCACCGTCGGCACCACACGATTGATGCGCAACGCGCACACAAACATGGTCAACTCGCGAAACGACGAATGCTCCGAGTAGGGCACGCCAAAGCACTTTGCCTCGCTCGTGCTGCCGCGCTGCACCGCCGTCAGCAGGTCCTTGAACGTGAACCGCGACTTCCAGCCCTCTGAATGCAGCACCGCTCTTATGCTGGCGTTGTCTAGCCTGCCGCTGTTGCCGCTCTTTCCGCTGGGCCGCGGTGGTCGGTAGTTCCAACCCGTGGGGCGGAAGCCCACGACACGGGAAAACGCGGGCTTGAGCGTGCTGAGGTAGTCGTGCAGACTCTCGGCGCCGATTTCCATCAGCGTCTGCATGTGCACTTGCGCTTCCAGCGGGTGTGGCGTGAGCAGCCTGTTGAGTTCGTCGTCTTCGAGCGCGCGGCACATGCGCATTTTGCCCGGGGGCGCGTAGATTTTCGACCCCAGTGCGCGCGCGATGCCCACGCACATCCGCTCTTTGCCGATGGAGTATGTGCCGATCACGACGAGGAGGCGGCCGCGTGGTTTTGACTTCTTGCCGTTGTCACGCTTGTTGTCACTGTTGTCGCTGTTGTCGTTCTTGATGTTGCTGTTGTCGTGCTTGTTGTCGCTGTTGTCGTGCTTGTTGTCGCTGTTGTCGTGCTTGTTGTCGTACTTGCTGTCGCTGTTGTCGTGCTTGTTGTCACTGTCGTCGTCTACTTCGGCCTTGGCGCTACCGGACTCGAGGAAGCGGTTCATCACACCTTCCGCTCCCCTTGTCGCCGCCGAAACGGCCGTTTCCCATGCGTCCGTAGGATCGGCAATCTCCTTGGACAGAGAGACGCACATTTGCGCGCACGCCGAGATGACGTCCTGTTGGCTGGGGAACGAGTATTTCGGCGTCAGATACGTCGTGTCCAGGTAGCAGGTGTCGATGACTTGCTGCCTTGTCGCGCCCGTAATGCTGTCGACCACATCCGGCCGCAGCAAGGGATGCGCGACGTGGGCGCGGCAGGCGCGGAAGTCACCGCAATGAAGCACGCGTGTCAATTTCGGCGACCCGTCGCGGCTTTTGCCAATGACTTTCTCGAACAGGAAGAGCGATGAGCCTGGGCAATGGTTGGCCGGGATCATTGTCACAAACACGCCCTTGGTATTAGGCACTTCGACCTTTTGCTCGAATTCGAGAGGCACGATCCAAGCTGGATCGACGCGCAGTTGCTGCTGCATGAGGTTGCACGTCACCCTCGATGCGTAGATGGGCCCGTGGCACCAGCTCGAGGTAAGGCCGATATAGTGGTCGGAGTGGAAGTGCGAGAGAAAATACGCGTTTTGGCCCTCGACTTTGCCATAGCGGAAAGCATCCACGCAGATGCCAAAGCCGGGCATGATCTTGTAGAAGGGACATGTCCGTTGATATGCCATCTTGCCACGCGAGCCCGCCTCGTTTGCAGCAGCTTCGGCCCAGGCCGCAAATTCGGCGTGCCCAGACATGATGCGGGCAAACGCGGACACAGAAGACTTGTCGCTGTTAGAATGAGAAAATGGGCTGGCTTGGGCCGGACGGCCGATAGCAGCGCGCTGGAAGCGGTGGCTTGGCTGTATGGTGTGTCTTGATGGCCGTGTGTCTGCTTGTTGTTCCTTAGCCGGCACAGCCGTGGACCCAGCCACCGGTGGCAGTGGTGCTGCCTTACCGTCAAGACAAGCGTTGACGTGCGACGATGCTTGTGCTTCACTGAGGCATTTCAAGCTGCCGCTGCAGATGGGACAGGAAGCAAGGCCCTCATGCGCGCCCTCGACCTCGTTCATTTCGCCCATTTCGCCCATTTCGTCCATTTCGTCCATTTCGTCCATTTCGTCCATTTCGTCCATTTCGTCCTCGAGCACCTTCCGCGGCGTACGAGGTCCATCAGTGGCAGCGTCTGATTTCGAGTCTTCTTCAAAGGCCAGTTCCATTTCTTGCTGCTCTAGCATGAATTGACGTTCCGTGAACTCTTCTCCTTCCGCGTAGAATTCGTCATCTTCAAAGTCGTCTTGATCTGCATACTCTCCTGGCTGGAAGTCCGAGCTCGTTGCCTCTCGACTCGGAAGCGGAACTGCGCCACCAGCAGGCTGTTTCCGACGCAGGGCAACATGTTGGATTTTGCCCTCGGGTGATTTCAGCAGCATTAAGGAAGAAGCGGTCTGTACCTCAGCCCTATCACAATCGGGAGCAATTCCTTCTAACGTGCTCGGTGCAGCCGCCCATTCCATGTCCGGAACATCTTCATCGTCGGAATCATCAACAAAGCCTCCTCGCCGCTTTGAATGGGGAGCAGCATGCTGTTTGATCGCATTGCCCACCTCGACGATGACGGCTTCGCTAGTGCTTACCAGCCCGGGTGATGGCGTGCGAACGATCAGTTCATCTGCACCGTTGCTCGTACGCCGTCGTTTGACTGGGTTGTCGTCCTCGTTGAATCTTGACCCCTCAGGCGAGACAGCATCCCCCAAGCACTCACGATTCAGCTGCTTTTGTGGTGTCACCTTCGTCTTCTCATCGAAGAACAAAGTCGCTGTCTCCGCATTGCCCCCGTCGGGGTCGTTCTTATCCGCCTTGCCAAAGAAGTTCAAGATGCTCTGGTTTTGCCTGACGCCCGGCTTCTTGCCCGCTGAGGCCCTTGCAGCAGGCTGCCTACCGAACACAGAAGTCTGACCCTTGTGGCGCGCCGTCGAGGTGGCCATGGCAAAAGGACTTGGATTCTGCCAAATCCGGCAATGGCGAAGGGCCAACCAAGGGGAGCACCTCAACAAAGGCACGCCATGCAAGGTTCAACAAGATTGACGATCAATTCGATCAGTCGTCGTTCCAGCACAGTCAAGTGGGCTACGCCACAACGAACGATGTAAAGTTAGAATACATTAATGCCTATGTGGAGAACCCTGTTCTTATGGCGGCCCATTAGTGAGAACAGACCCCACAGTGTTTTTTGTGATTGCGTATTTCTGCCACAAAAACAGCAGGATTTGACCCAGCTCTCATTTCTTATTAGATGATCATTGATCTATAGCATTTATACTAGCTAAAACTAGCTGATTTACTTATATGTTCGCTATTGCTGACAACCCGTAATCTAACTAGTGTCTTTGTATATTCTTTTATCGACATGTGATCAGGAAGTACTGTTATTAAGAGTCAATTATATTCTATACAGATAAGCAGAGAGAATAATCTTAACTAGAATAAGGATTAGATACTCTAATTAGTGAGTACTAATTAGCAGAGAGATGGGTCAAATCCTGCTGTTTTGTGGCAGAAATACGCAATCACAAAAAACACTGTGGGGTCTGTTCTCACTAATTAATGGGCCACCGTGTGGGCCGCCATACAAACAGGGCCAGCCTCTTTTCAATTGGGCGTGGTGGATCGGTGCGACCCTGACCTCGCCCGATGTTGATTGGACTTCACACTCACTTGACGGCCCGGCCTTTCTCGCAACATCCAACGCAACCTGTGTTTGGCCTACGGGAATCTCGCCATGATCTGTGACACGCGCGAAGTTGCTCCGCGAGTGGCAGAATATCCGTGTGAAGGCACAAGCGTTCTCCTTCATGCGGTAGCCGCTACTTGGAAGCGACAACATTCAAATCTACTCACCTTACGCAGTCAGGTGCGATGACACCTCGGCTGGCAAAGGCGACCAACTCCAGAGTCTTGCCATGCTCGCTTTCTACGGCTAACGGACGCAGCAGTCAACCTTGAAGAAAGCTAACTTACCAAGCTGCAACTTGCCCACAGAAGTGAAAAGCCCCTTTCACCTCGTATGGGACTATCAGCCTCGTTCTCAAGTCCGTCAGAAGGTATTTAGCGGTATTTTATGCAGTAAAATGATGATCTGTCGTGAGAACCCCTACCATCGCTTGACGCCACAGACTTCTTCACTTCCCCAGCCCAATCATACGCTGGAAAACTGCCCATTCCACCCGCCAGCCTCTCCACAGTAGCAATTTCGCCCTCGATGAGTCTCTTATGTTGCGGCTGAGCAACGACACTGCACAGCCTGGTCAGAACTCTTTGCTGTTGCAGCGTCTTTCATACCGTCTCTCAGCCTGACACAACACAATGCTGCTCGATGTTTGCCAAAGATCCTGTTGCCTTGAGCTCTTCTTTTCTCATCTCCAATACCAGAGCGCTCATTCAATCCAAGCACAATATGATGTTCAGACCTCCGACCTAAGAAGCGAGGCCTGCTTTCAAGGCTGCTTCTCCACTCAAGGCCGTACCCTGACCTTCTCGATCGTGACCACACCGATTTCACCATTGCCCTGCTCTCCGCTGGAAGCAAGTGGCGCAATGAGCGCTCTCCGACCATGGACCATAGAATCACATCCACAGCACAGTGTGCTGGCCAACAGGGGAAATCTCAGATGCGCCGTTTCCTGGAAGAATGGGACACATTCAGCTGGCCAGAGGATCCTGATCAGAGGAATGGTTCATATTTCACCTTCAAAGAGGGCGGGACATATGAATTAAGAGACCTGATGCGCTTCGAGCGGATACTGGGCATTCCAAAATTTCGACCACACGCTAATGGCACGCAGACCGTCAAGCAGTATGGGATAGTCGAATCAATGCAGAAGCAAATGCGATTTTCCCAATGCGTCGCTGTCAAGCAGCTCTCTAGACTACCACGCATACCGGAAGAAAACATCAAGGAAGCCAAGGCCATGGATGGTCTTCGACACCCTCATATTGCCGCCCTCCTTGGAGCCTTTCATTTCGAGAGGCAGGATTATATTGTCATCTTTCCTGCTGGATGTTCAGACTTGGGGGACTTGTTCAAGTGCATCTCAGAAGAGATCAAGAAACTGACGGCACAGCAAAACGCTACCGGGACGAACCTCCGTCAGACCGAAGAGGCTACAGAGCCCGAGGACGCCTGTGGTTGGATTTTCAAGCAGAGTCTAACAGATCATCAGCAGCGATTGCAAGGATATTTTCTCTGCTTGTGCGAAGGTCTCGCATATCTTCACGGGGCCAATGTCAGGCACAAGGATATTAAGCCTGAGAACATAGTCATAGACATTACTGGCTCAGTAGTCTTCGTCGACTTCGGGGCTGCTGTCCAGTACGCTCCAACGCAGGTAACTGCAACAATGGATCCCCATGCACCTGTTTCCGACAAATACGCGACGCCAGAGCGAATGAATGACCAGCCCAGGGATAAGGCATCTGATGTCTACTGCCTCGGATGCGTGTTCGTTGAGATGATCTCTTTGCTATTCGGCTACACGTTGGAGCAACTCCTAGAAGCATACGGCATCAAAATTCCAAAGACTGCAGATATCGATGTGCGATATTACAGGAGTCTCTCTCGTGTCAACAGCTGGCTTAGTAGCCTAGAGGGTCCTACAAGTACCACTTTCTGGAACCGCGCTTGGGAAGATAAAGTCAAAGCAGCCATACCTACAATCAAACGTATGATAGCTGATGAAATGAAGGACCGTCCAGTCGCAGAGGGCTTGTGGAAAAAATTCAACTTTGCTGTCGAAGACTGCAAAGATTGTCATCCTGACACGAACACGTGGAAACCGACGGAGCAGCAGAAGAAGGCATACGATGGCGGCCGCCAGTATCGTGAGGACCTAGCCCTGCAGGAACAGAAGCGGCAACAAGCACGTCGAGCAGCAAGGTCTCCTCGTCGCTCAGGACCAATTGTCAGTTCATCATATCCGAAGGATACTACTCTTCATCCGTCTGCATTGACAGAGATATCAAATCAACTATCTACGAGGCAGAGACGTTCTAGTACTAGCCGACCGAAATTTCGACATTCTCAGGACCTTTTGGCCCTTGATGAAGAGAACGAAATAATCCCCAGGCCAATATCTCCTTCATCACCAGTCCCGAAGCCCCCTTCTCTTCCATTAACCAGTCGTCCAGCTGTGCAGCGAGTGCAACCAAACTCCCGCCGAGATGCTCTAAGGAGGAGTGAATTTAGAAACACCGCTGAAGCAGATAAAAGGATCAACCTGCGGCCAAACCCAGGATCTCTGACCCCGTCTCCTCTAAATCGATCGTCCAAAACAATCCCTCCGCTACAGACTCCAGAGTCTTCAAGTATACAACAGACCTCTCAGAGCTCTACAGCCCGTCCACATTCTCGCGATGGGATTCTACAGTTGACAAATGGCTCTCAGCCCAAGCCGGTGGAACTTCCGGACAACACCCATCAAATTACCACCACTGTGGACCAGACGACGATCAAGGCGTATGACGACAAGCCTGGGCCTCAAGTGATAACCGATATGCAAGAGGTTGTGATGGAGATGCCGCGAAGCATGCCTCTGGTTTCTGTCAAGGATCAAAACATATATGCCTACAATCTATGTCCGGCGAACGGCCACAGGAGGGTCACGAGAGGTGATCTCCAAGACTTGATAGGTAAGTTATAGCTAACCCCTTGTCCAGAATAATGCTGCAGTGCTAACGTCTTGACAGCCCTTGGGCAATATCGCTTTTTTCCTCTCAAGAAAGGAGTGCGCAAATACAACATTTATGGTCGGGGAACACCCCTAGGCATGTTTGACCTTGAAGGTGCCTGGCCATCTTGGCTGTCTTGGCCAGCAACAATTACTTCATGGCTGAAGTCAGAACCAGCGTATATATGCATTCATAGTTGGAAAGATAATATCGAACCCCAGTATATACATCCGCAAGGAACGAACCCAGGTTCGAAATGCCATCCGGTCCACATAATGTCAGCTACCTCGCCGGATTCTGGGTACGCGATGTAAGAGTTGGTCTCTTCCTCCAACGACCTCTGGGACAAGATTCAATATTGTGGACATGAGCTCTGTAATAAATACTGTATATCATACATGTGCAACAAACCTCCCTGTTAGGCCCACAACGCCAGTAGGCTGGAGAGGCCTATAACTCCAAAAAGGCCGGGAATCTTGCCACGCTATATATATGCGTGTCATGCATGACACTCCCCTTGTTTTCTACTTAGATTCGTCACTTCGTGTCCTACCCTTCTCCATGAGAGTCTTGATATTGTCATCGTCGTCTTTACGGTGCTCTGGCGCATCTCTGAGGTGATGCTTCAGTTCAAGCCGGTCAAAATACTTGTTCTTTTCGCTGCAGCTCTCATCTGCCCTGCACTTGTATCGAACACCGAAGGCAAAGGCCTCCCAGCTAGCAGTACGACTTCTCCGCCTCCGAAGCTCAACCAGGCTTTCAGCACATTGCTTGATCTTTTTGCGAACTTCAGCCTCGTTCAAGTACTGGCGCGTCTTCTCCTCAATTTGCCGCTGCAAGGCCGCAATCTCGTCCTGCCAAGAATGCAGTCTATGAGAGGTGGCTTCCGATAAATTGAGAGTTGCATTCAATCGGACGTACTGCATGTTGAGCTGCTCCTCGAAAAGTTTCTCCATGTACTCATGTGTCAACTCCGAGATCGCCGCGAGCGAGGAATTAACTTTATCGCTCGTTCGTTGTAATCTACTGCGATGCTGCTGCCAGAGACGGTAGGTCCCCCTTTTTGAACATTTCCCAGCATTTGCAGTATCGTAGCCGCATCCAACGCTGAGCACAAGACAAGAGGTAAGCTCGTGGTGTGATTGCTTAAGAACTTCTCTCCAAACCTGACCAGTAGGGTTGGTCCAGCTCAGCCCAGCATCGCAGAACTTCCGTGACCCGATCGGTACGGATGTGTAGTAGTAAGGGCTGCACGCTGTGGCATGCATTACTTCAGTAAGCGTGTAGACGTCTGGTTTCGTCTTTTCACCCGACGATAAGGTCGAGGGATCCGAGTTCTTATATGAGCGGAAGACATATGGCTCCCGATCACTGTTACCAGAGTGCTCTTCCAAGGAACACAGGATCGTTTTACAACGATCATTGTCCTGCAGTAATAACGGCCTGTCACCAAACCTGGCGCTGACCAGATTCTTGACGCGATCTTCTTCTGCATGCTTCAAATCTCGAAAGAGGAAAGTTTTTAACATGCGTGCAGTTGAACGGTACCTTACACCATACACATCAGCAGTCAAGGCCTTGAACTCCTGCAACGTTCGATCAGCCGACATCCACATCCTCCCGAGCATTGTGGCTATCAGTCCACCCGTGCTCGTGCCAGCCATATAGTCGAAGTAATGGCATGGTAGAAAATCCATCTCTTCACTAGACGACAAGGCTTGCTGATCACCGCCCTTCTGCGACGGCACTTGCTCGCGGAGCTCCCTCATTTCTCTTTGCACATGTGCAGAGTCCAATTGTTCAGAATCGCCGCTAGTCTTTGCAGAAGGCCATGTATTTTTTTCAATGTCCGCAATTTTGAGCATGAGCTCTCGGATGATCAGCAAAGTCGAAAGTCCTCGTATGCCGCCTCCATCGAGCGACAAGACTGTTTGCACGGACCAGGCGCCTCCATCGCGAGCAGCTTCATAGAGCGCTTTCCTTCGGCTTTGATGTCTCGGCTCTAGATTCTGGGAAATGTTCGGATAACGCTGGTCGAACCCTTCATTGTATATATCTCCATTCGAAGTCTGGGGTGATAGGGATGATTGGGAGTCCCAAGGATAAGAGGGTGTGTTATATTGTGCTGATGAGGTGGTAGCTCCGTAGTCGAGGGCAGTGATAGTCGTCTTCATAGCCATAAGTAACGAGTACAATGAATTGAGCGGGTGTCGCCTCCATGGGGGCAATCCTCCTTATCGTGACCATTGCACAAGGTGGCTGTAAGTACAGCAAAGAAGGACCAGCCAAGCGTGATCCAATCTGCCCAGGCCACTGCACACCACATTCGTTTCGCATTATGCAGTACCCAAATCACCTGGCAATTAATTGGCAATACGAGAGCTTACTAGTGGTATTGTCATGCATATCGCCACAATACGAGTACTCCAAGACAAACGGGGGGCCATGTGACCAGAGGGAATGGGATGGCCCATCAATTATTTTGGCAGCGTACTTTACAACACGAGCTCGTGATCATGCGTACCTCAGCCTAATCAGCCCAGGGCTCCATTACCGGTCTTGACGACCAGAAGGAATGCATCGGCAGCGGTCGCAGGACCTGCTGATCCAGTTTGCAAGGCTGCAAGCCATTGTGGGAGCCTTTAAGAGGCCGGTCAAATGATTCATACAAATCTTGGGGGTGTTGCTACCTGGAAAGATGACTACCTCATCCATGCTAGTGAATACAGGTTGAAGGAAAAAAACGCGTCAGCACATTCTGATAGAGGTAAGCTGGTCTAATATCACGCCTTGTAATGGTAGATGCGGTCGGTACCGCCATTGGCGGGATATCCCTGGCCATACAATTGCTTGATGGTGCTCTGAAAGGTGAGCGAACCTCCGATAAGTTATTACCTTTGCCTTCCAATGGAAACACGGTTTCAGGAGAGCTGATGTCGTCTTCTAGGTTACACCTTCTTTCTGGCTGTTGGCGACTTTCCAGTGTCCTGCTTGCATCTGCGGACGAGGCTTGAAATTGAGCAGAAGAACATCCTAGACTTCTCAGAGGCCGCGGAGTTTTTGGGCGTCACAAAGGTCGAAAATGAGGCAACAGTGCCACGTATCCTTCGTAACAACTACCTTGTTCTGGGCTCAATCTTCAAACAAATCGAAAGCAAGCTGGATACTCTAGCTTCTTTCACCACTCGCTACAAGGAGTTGGAGTCCGACAAGGTTGAGGAAGAGGATGAGGACGTGATTGGGGCGATTGTGGAGAAGAAGGAGCAGACTCCAATTCTATTGAAATGGCTGGGTGCAGCAAAAGCAAGAGAGCACGCATTAGGCACGAACCATATCATCAAGTATTATCGCATCGGGAAAAGCATCGTCCAGCATCCCAAACGGTTGCGATGGGCCGCTATTGATGAGAAGAAGTTCAAGACAGTGCTGGACGAGTTAGCTGGATACAATGCCTACCTCCGGGGCATGCTTGATGGTGAATATACCAGGCGGTTGGACGAGAGGACCGTCAAGACCTACCAGGAAATGGTTCTCGTCAGAGACAAAATAGACGACCTTACACGCTTGGTCCACAATGCAATGCATGGGTATGATGGGCATAAGCTCCAGGCTCTGGCATTGACAAAAAGCTTGACAGTTGCAAATGATGCCGCTGATGATGAGAAGCCGCCTCAGTACGTCGACCTGATCAAGGTGGACAAGTTGGAGTTCAAACATGTCAAAGTCGAGAATGCACCTACGACCGAGGACGTGGCCATCGAACGACAACGTTCAATCGGCACCTTTCAAACAAGTGACGCATCTGAGGCGCGAGTGCCAGTCTTCATCGAGTGGAAAAGATACGTTCCGACGACAGGGGCCAGCGCAAAGACGATGCCAGGTGCACCCCTAGCCGAGAACACGGATCGCGTCAAGGGCCTCGTCAAGATACTGCAGAGCTCAAAGTTGGACTCGTTCCGCGCACCAGACTGTGTCGGCTTCTTCGACCTTCGAGATGGTGCTACCGACCATAGCCACCTAATACCAAGCCTGTTTGGCGTCGTGTACAGGATTCCAGGCGACAGCTCCACCGCTCCCGCCATGCCAATCACCTTGCTCTCCCAACTTGGCTCTCAGCCGCTGCCATCGCTAAGCGTCCGCATGAAGCTGGCATATCTCATAAGTGACTCACTGCTGTATTTCAACTCTGTGCGGTGGTACCACAAGGCTCTGCGGTCCGATGCAATCATCTTCCATCAAGATCCCAAGACCAAAGCCGTAGACATCACACAGCCCTTCCTGGGCGGATTCGAGTATGCGAGACCAGGAAGCGCGACTAGCACTCGGGTGCCGCCCAAGCCGTCTCGCGAACTGTACGTCCACCCTTTCTACCAAGGCGACCAACCTAGGGAGTATGCACGAAGCTACGATATCTATGCGCTCGGCATCATCCTGCTCGAAATCGCGTACTGGCAGCCGATCAGTGTGATTCTTGCAGGCTTGTTTGAGAACCCAGACGGGCCATCACGGAAGGAGGCCGAAGAACTCCGCGGCCGTCTGCTGGCACCAGGGAGCCCTCATCTACTAAAGCTGAAGGGCCTCGCAGGCGACAGATATTTTGAGGCTGTGCGTAGCTGCATCGCCGGCATCGTCCGTGACCAAGATATCGAGACAGAGATCGAGGTTTCTTTGAAGCTCCATGAAGGATTCAGGAGGCGAGTGGTGGAAAATTTGTGCGCCCTGACAGATTTGTGAGTGGACAACGAAGGAGCTTGGAACGATGGCGCACGCAATACATCACCATTGATCCGAGTCATGTCTTTGGGGCTGTTTCGCCTTGGTGCCTACCTTAAGTTTCACGTATGGTGGGACAGGCCTCCCCCCTCTGGGCCCAAGCATGGATGATACTCAACTCCTCCTATAGGAAGCCAGCCGGGCCTATGATAGCCTTTATCTTTTATCAGCTTATTTTAGGCATGTGGCCCAGTGAGTCAGCCGCGTTAATCATGAAGCAGCCAGTGTAGGTGTGCATCATATCATGGGGGCAGAGGCCAATGACGCCAGTCTAAGCTGCAACTCTGAGACTATTTGGATTCCATCGTATGGAGGGCCTTGGTCTGCAGTCCTTCAATAGTCCAGCCATGCTGCTGCCTATTCTCTTGCCTATTCTCCTGCCTATTCTCCTGCCTATTCTCCTACCTATTCTCCTGCCTATTATCCTGCCTATTCTTCTTCCTGTTCTCCCACCTATTTCCCCACCTATTTCCCCACCTATTTCCCCAACCATTCTCTATAAGACTAAGTTCCACAGAGTCTCTGGGGATGGCCCAGAAGCCTAAAAGGACGGAGAAAATACTTCTCCCACCTGTTCTCCCACCTGCACCACGTTGAGCCTAAACACCACTTCAAGCAATCAAAGCCCCTTGGAATGTCTACCGCTAGCTCTCCTCCCAAGGCCGGTTCCCCACGCGGAAAGGGCAAGGGCAAGCAGGTCGACCAAAAGACAACTGAGCCTGTGTATTACATTCACCGAGTTTCCTTCACCCAAAGAACAGGTCCCATTCACCAAGGCATCGTTTAGGTCGATAGCGAGTCATCCGACCAGGGCCGAGGCACCTTGGTACATGTAACTGGAGACGTCGGCTTGGGTATGGAGTATAAGGTTCGCGAAGGGTACAATTTCCTCGGCAGTAGATCATACAAGAGCCACCAGCAGGTTGGAGCTATTCCCAAGTCGAAGAAAGCGACGTTTTTTGCAATCGCGCAATCTATCACACCTCCCCACGACCCTGATGTGTTGTTCAGCAGAAAACCACCTGCGGAAGATTGCACTACTTGGATTACCCAACTTCTCCAACGAACTCAGCATCTCGTCACAAGCTCTTAGATCGTTGCACTGGAAAGGGCTTCCCTTCTTGTGAGGTAGAAAGAGTGGGGGGGGGGGGGGGGTTCTGATCGAGTTTCAGAGGGTATAAGCGTAGTTGTTTCCTTTCCGGACGCGGGAGGTGGCAGGACTGGAACACGCTCTTGTCATACGTGGTGGCCCCCTGGCCTGTCTGTATTTTATCCAACTCTGCTCCAGTATTTCGGATGCACCAGTCGTTCAGAGTTTTGGCATTGGGGTTCTTGGAGTCCAAATTAGAAGTCATAAAACTGTTACCAGAGCTTCCCACTAAGTCTAGAATGCATGGCTTGTTCGCAATAAAAAGGTTTCAGAATGCTCAGAAGACAGGTTCCCCAGTCAGTAAGAAAGGTATGGAGATAGAAGGCTTTTGCAAAGTCCCAATACTCTGGGTACCAACCACTCTGGGCCCAGTCAATGATAGCTGCCACATGTCCGTCCTTGACAATGATGTTTACCGGTCGAAGGTCACTGTGACTGAAGACTATGTCGTGCTTGTGACAGTTCAGCATACCTCGTATAAAGGGGCCAGTCTCAACTTTTGAATGCTTCTCGTAAGCCTCGGCGAGTGTGGCGTTGAATTCCTCCTCGCTGTTAAATGGCCCTGATAAGCCATTAGAAGAAAGTCGAGGGTGGTTCACCAAAAGAGATATGCGACTGCAAATAGCACAGGCAGGTAGAAAATGAAGAAAAACAACGTTCAGGCCAAGAGATATGCGAACGAACCTCTTATAGGCCAACTCCATTCGAGTAATACATCCGTGACAGGGCCACGGTCAACCGACCCGACATAGTTTGCTCCCGGGATCGAATGGAGTTGGTCAATATACTCCTTTAGTTCTGCTGCAATTTGGTTTTTCGTCTCCATGTCGTACTTGGGCCATTGCTTCTGTAAGGTGTCTCCGTCTATGAATTCCATAAAGATGTAAACGTCATACGGCAGGACGCCAAGACCGCGTCGCTCCAGTGGCCCATGTATATAGGCGGAATGGAGCTTTGGAACAGGAATGGATGTGTTCTCTGTGACAAATAGCATCGTCTTTGCCTCGATGGGGTTAATAGTTTGTCCGTGCTTGACGACCATTGTAGGCGAAATTCTGGTGAGTCTTGAGCTTCCGTATTCACCACCGACGGTTTCAGAGCAGCTCAGGACAACTTCGGGCTCAATGATCGATTGTCCAGGTGCAAGATATAGCAAGTTAATCTTCGAGCCCGGCTTGATCTCTAGACTGTCAGCGCCGTGTAGCGATTGGGCGAGAGCGGCTTTCTGCATTGCAAGCGCAGGGTGCTGTGTGTATCGTTAGGCTTCCACGAATTCACCGCCATTCTCGTCCTTCTCACATCCATCTGGATTGACCCAGATATCGTTACCATGTGATCCTCGTTGATATCGTCGTCCGACATGATTAATACTGAAGTGCAGGGGAACAAATCCGGTTATGAATCGACTTGTTGGACGGTGGTCACTACTGGTAGATGGAGTGTGGGCTTCTGGCTATTATCAAAGCATTCACTGAGTTCTCATGCCAAAGGGCCCACTTGTGCCGCCATTAGGCTTCTGCGAAGAGAGAGCAACGGGCAGGGGTTGCCACAGCGATTTCAAAAGCCGCAGACGGCGACGATGACCGCTGACGCCAAAGATAACTTGGCCGTGTCGAAGATAACTTGGCCGTGTCGAATATAATTTGGCCGTGTCGAAGATAGCTTGGCCGTGTCGAATATAACTTGGCCGTGTCGAATATAACTTGGCCGTGTCTGGAGCACAAAGTCAAAGGCCGACGCGTTAATTCAGCGGCAATTGGGCTCTGTTGGCCGCCGTAGCGCCGCTGTACGCTGCTGTTATACCGTCCTGTCGGCTCCGCTTTCCGATTGCGAAATCCGTGCACAATAAAGATAACGGGACAACATTAATTCCTGATACTATAATTCAACTTAACCCGTCCTCATACTATAACTCAACTTAACCCGTACTGTATAATTCAACTTAACCCACTATCGCCCACTATCGCCCACTTTCTAGAGCGATCTTTTGCTTATACCAGCCGGCGCAGGTGCCAGGTGCCCAGTTCCTGGTCCGTACTCACGGTGTCAATGCGGGCGCATGTCGCCGGGGATTGAGCAGGTCAAAGATGAGGTGCTTTCTCCGCCACCATCTTGCACGAGCTTGCCCTCTTGGTACCTGACGGCTGACGACATGATCAGGGCACCAAACAGCAGGTCGTCGCTTCCGGCGCAGTGGCTGGCCTGGTCAGCCGCTTCGTGATTGCGCCGCTCGACGTGGTCAAGATCCGGCTGCAGCTACAGCCCCACTCGCTATCAGATCCGCTGTCGTGTGATGGCATCAAAGGCCCCACGTACAAGGGCGTCTTCTCGTCGATGAGGACGATTGTGCGGGAGGAAGGTTTGCGGTCACTGTGGAAAGGCAACATCCCGGCCGAGCTGATGTACCTCTGCTACGGCGGCATCCAATTCGTCAGCTACCGCTCCATCACCCAGGTGCAGGAACAGGCACGCAGGCACATCGATGTCAACCTGCCCTTCCGCATTCCCGGCTCAGCTGACTCTTTTGTGGCGGGCGCGGGAGCAGGGGCAGTTGCCACCACTCTCACATACCCCATGGACCTCCTGCGCACGCGCTTCGCGGCCCAAGGCACGGAGAGGATCTACAGCGGGCTGGTAGCGGCGTGCCGTGACATCGTGCGCGACGAGGGCATACCAGGCTACTTCCGTGGCCTCTCAGCAGCGGTCGGCACCATTGTGCCGTATATGGGTCTCTTCTTCAGCAGCTACGAAATGTTCCATCAGTCCATTGGCGGCGCCACACTGCCCTTTGGCTCGGGCGACGCCGTGGCGGGCGTGATGGCGTCGGTTGTGGCTAAGAGCGCCACCTTCCCGCTTGACCTGATCCGCAAGCGTCTCCAGATCCAGGGCCCCACGCGGCGGCGGTACATCCACACCAACATCCCCGTCTACCGGGGCGTCTTGCACGGCCTGTTTGCTATCTGGCGCAGAGAGGGCGTGCGCGGCTGGTACCGTGGCCTGACGGTGTCGCTGGTCAAGGCAGCCCCGGCGTCGGCGGTGACCATGTACGTCTACGAGCGGACGCTTCATGCGCTGATGACGGCGGATCGGACGGATGAAATATGGGAAATTTACACTGGCTACGATGACGACTGATTAAAATTCGCCACGTGACTCATTCCTAGATTGGCTGGGCTGGGGCAGTTCGCAGCGGCCGCGGCCGCTGCCGCCACAGCATCAAGACGGCAATCTGGGCTCTGCTTGCATAGAGAATGATACAACAAGAATCCTGTACAGGGATAGTGTTTGTTTGTACAGGTGTACAGGTACATGTCTGTCCTCAGTTGAGCGGCAGCTCTCACCAGTTGAACAGCAGCTCTCATCGGTTAGGCAGCAGCTCTTATTATCACTTAAGCAGCAGCTCTCATCAGTTGAGCAGCAGCTCTCATCAGTTGGGCAGCAGTTCTTATTATCACTTAAGCAGCAGCTCTTATCACTTAAGAAGCAGCTCTCATCAGTTAGTTAAGCAGCAGCTCTCATCAGTTAGTTAAGCAGCAGGCCTCATTAGTTAGGCAGCTCTTATCACTTAAGCAGCAGGCCTCATCAGTTAGGCAGCTCTTATCACTTAAGCAGCAGGCCTCATCAGTTAGGCAGCTCTTACCACTTAAGCAGCAGCCCTCATCAGTTAGGCAGCTCTTATCACTTAAGCAGCAGCTCCTATTTGCCAAACCGCATCTCGGCGCCCGCATACTTCCACAAGGCGCGCAGGAAGCTCTGGTACTCGACCCGTGTGGGCGCATTGATGTCACCCCCGACATCACCCACACAGAACATCTCGCTCAGCCGGATCTGCCACGGCGGGTAGCCGTCGAGCCTGACGTGCGAGTCAAAGACGATGAGCAGATCGGGCTCGCCGCTGCCGACTTCCTTGCCCGCCGGTTTCTGGTGATGGTCGGGCTGGTCCAGCAGGTCCTGGTCGGTAATGGCGGTTGTGGCCATGATCTCCGTGTCGATGAGTTCGGGCGTGATGTCCTTGGGATGCAGCTTTTTCGACTGTGCCATCTCGGCCAAGGTGCGGGTCAGGTCGACCAGGGTGTCGCGGCCGTCGGTGGCGGAGAGCAGCAGCAGGTCGATGTGGATACGCTGCTGTTGCGGGCTACATTTTTGCTGCATAGCCGTGGGCATGTTGGTGGAACTGGCCGCGCTCGCACTGTTGTAGTTGGGCGCGTATATGCGGAGCGTCGGGCAGTTGGCCCGGCCGAAATACGACGCCAGCCTGAGCTCGACCAACTCGTGCAGCTCGCGCATGTAGTTCTTCAGCACCCCGGTCTTCTCGTACACGCTCAGCAGCGGCACCCCCGCCGCCGCCGACCACACTGTCAGCTCGGCCACCTCGTTCATCAGCGCCTCCAGCGGCCCGTCATCCAGCTCCTGCGGCCGCCGCTTGAGAATGACCGACAGATGCTCCGGCACCCGCGACAGTGTCGCCACGTCGCGCTGGATGTACTCGGGGCTGTGGTAGTGGTGGTGGCGGATCGCCAGCGCCCGGTGCAACAGTGACCAGTACGCGTGCGCGAACCGGATGTAAATCCCAAACACGGTCTGGATGGCAAAGTAGATCATGTAGTGGATCCACGACCGCAGCAGCGGCCGGATCCGCTGCTTGTGTCTGAGCTCGAAGCCTCCTCCTCGCTGCTGCTGCTGCTGCTGCTGCTGTTGCTGTAGCCGCGACGATGACGGCGACGGCGACGACGGGGAAGCAGCAGTGGTTGTGGTGGCTGGTGGCTGCGGCAGGTACGGTGCAATCAGGGCAGCGCGCCCTTCGGCCGGCAGCGAGCCTGCTTGTGCGTTCACCTCGTGGACAACACGGGCTGTGACTGGCATTGTGTGTGTGTGGTGTGATGGACAGGGAAGGGAGGAGTGAGGGAAGGAAGGAGCGATGGAAGGAAGGAGCGAGGGAAGGAAGGAGCGATGGAAGGAAGGAGCGAGGGAAGGAGCGGGACAGATTAAATCAGGCAGGCAGCGGCGGCAGCAGCGGCATCAGCGACATCAGCGGCGTGGGTGGTACGTGGCAGGCAAAACCAATTACTAACTGTATCAGCACAAAGGCAATTAAGTCGTGTGGTTGTCGATTTGCAGTCGATTTGCAGTCGATTTGTTGTCGATTTTGTTGTCGTTATTGCAAGTACAAGCTGGCCAAGAGTCGAATTTCGCTGTGCCTGGATGATGACGTGGGTGGTTGCCGAATTCATCCATCGCCGTCATGCCGAGACTGGTCCTCATTGGCTTTCAGTGGCCACTCGTCTCCATGACGTGTAATGGAGGCTGTGACCACCTTGGTTGTCTGACGGTCTGCGGGTTGCAGAACTGACAGATGGATGAAGTCTGATGAAAATGAGTTCACGTCTGATGAAAATGAGTTCAAGTCTGATGAAAACGAGTTCAAGTCTGATGAAAACGAGTTCAAGTCTGATGAAAACAAGTTCAAGTCTGATGAAAATGAGTTCAAGTCTGATGAAAACGAGTCGATTGATTGATGATCTACGATCTGTGCACTACGGACAAGCAGATAAACAAGGCTCCCGCCAAGCCGTGGTGGATCCTTCCGTGACAGGTTGCCTATACTGCAGACTGCGTGTGGTAAGCATCCAGCGCTCTCATCTGAGAATAAAAGTCTCGAGCTCGCTGCGTCTGTGCATTACATCTCGATCGACCCCATGAATATAGGCCTCCCCAAGGATCTTCCAATGCACCTGCCCGTCCACCTTTGCCCTCCATCTAAGAAGGTAGGCCGTCTTGCCTCCACTGAAAGCAACTACCTTGTCCCCTCTTTGCGCCTTGAACGGCCCAAGTCCAAAGTATCCCGTACGCGTGACGAAGAATCGGCGCCCGTAGGCCGCTGCCTGGTGGGCTTCCATGAACGCGGCAGCCTGCTCACGTTCTTGCGCCGCTGTGTTCGTAATGTACGCCTCCATATACTTGCCGCGTTGTCGACCCGTAATGCGCCAGAAACGGACCCATGAGTCGTAGCATGCCGTCAGACTTGCACCCTCGCTCACCCTATCCAGCCTGGCATTCGCCACCAACGTACGAGCGTAGGCTTCTCGAACGTCTTCACCGCTCGGGTATGTCTTCCGGCGTGCCAGACGATCCCATTGCCGCCACCGTACGCTCTGGACCTGCTCAACAATGAATGGGCGTACCCTTGAAGATCCAGACCCACGGACAGCGCAACCCGGCCGCGGAATCCACTCGAGAAATGTGTTTCCAGAATTCTCGACCATTCCTAACGCAATGCCTTTGAGCTTGAGAAGCTTCGACCCCGGTCTGTGCTCAAAGTAGAGAGGCCCCGCTTCTAACTCGGCCGTGGGAGGTAAAAGCCTTGCTAATCCGCTAAGCACCCAGTTCACAGCCCATGAAGGCGTACTGTCAATCTCATGCGGCGAGAGCGAATAGTCACCCCAGTGCTCTACATAGTTCAGAATATCAAGTGACTTCCGGATCTCCATCATCTTGATCGTGAACAGCACGTAAAGCTCTTCGGTCGACATGTGATAATCTGGGATGATTTGCGTCAACGTTGGAACAAGCCCGAAGAGGCCAAACAGCTTATCTCGAGCGTCCCTTGACCTGCTAGACCGGCCGGCTCCGACAAGCTGGAGAATTGACGTGTCCGGATGGGAAGCAATGCTCTTAATCTCAGTAAGCCTGAGGATTTGAGATGGATCAACGTCTACCAGGGTGGTAAGCATGTGGTCATTGATGTATCGTCCTGCTCCTTCCACGTCCATCCACGGACATGAGCAGGATCCCAAAATGGCGACAGCTTCTCTGGCCAGTGCGATCTCCTGGATGATCCAGACGCGCAAAAACCAAGGACTCCAGAGCAGCCGATCCAAGCCTTTCCAGACTGCGTCAGATGTATTCGGCAAACCCCGCGCAGCGAGGTCGTCTTGTGTAAATAAAACACTTTGAAGGCTTGCATCTTCAGCCCTCCTCAATGTCGAAAGCCTTGAGACGACTGCAAACACGCCATCCGTGTCGGTCCTTTCGTGTCCAAGCCAGACAGGAACTCGTGAAGCTCGAAGATATATCGTTCGCATCAATTGGATCTGTGCATTCCGCTCCTCGATATCTTCTTGGTTCACAGAAATCGCATCAATCCACAAGACTCTGGCCTCTTGCTCATGACGCAGATCTGCTAAAGCACAGGCAGAGTTAGCGGGGACTACAAGGGAGCACCCGTTGCACGATATAGATTGCTTCTTTGTCGTCGTTCCCCACGTGTAGGATAATGCTTCAAACTCCGGCATGTCATTTTGAATGCTAGTGGTGATCATGTTGCAGCATATGTGCTTGTCTTTTGGCCCTGGCTGAAGGTAGAGCAATCGAATCGCATTCGACGGAAGAGACTCATACTTGTAGCTAGTTGACGAGCTTGGATTGTCAGGAAAAGCCAACATGAGGAAGTCGACAAATCATTGTCGGGCACTCACTTAAAGTCGGAGAACTGACAATCAACAACATCCTGGTCGGTAAGAAGAAATGTCGCGTGCTCTCGTGCACGATATGATGGATCGAAATACTGCCATAGTTAGTTAGGTGCTCAAAATACATGACAACAGCAAATCAGAGTCATCAAAAACATACTGGCGCCAGGCGGATCTTGGGGTATAGAAACCTAATTACCCCACCAGCCGTAATCAGAACTTTTGCTTACACTTGAGCCATTTGACACATCGAGGAAACAAGGTTACGCTACTTTGTGAGTCGGGTTTGCAAGTCAAGCGATCTAACCGAGTCTCTGAACCAGCGGTACCCTGGTGAGGCAGTCCACGTGGATTGCAAGCCCCATAGCCAATCCGGTATGTCCTCGGGAAGCGTATTTTTCATGCGTGTGTCCATGGCCGACAATATTCACTTACTATCATGTTCTGCTCCAAGGGATCGGGCCAAGGGATCGGGGATCTAACCGGGCTGTGGAAGATAGGCCTGTAAGGTGCCTGTCACCTCGTGATTCCAATCGGGATAGCTGCGATGTCGAGCGTCGGTGGCTAGCGAGGGTGCAAAGACCGTTTCGGAGAGCTTGGGCGATGCTAAGAGTTGGCCTATGCTCATAATACACCGAGGCCGAGTCGAGCGTCTACTGTCATAGTAGTTTCCACCATCGCGTATCTCACCTAATCTAGACTAGTTAGCTTCGCGTTCAGCCCCAAGCTCTGTCAATAACCTGGCCATCATCGTTATTAATCATTAATCATGTGTAATTATTACCCCAGAGTCAAGGCCGAGGCGAAGGGTGTGATAATCATCGAAGATTAAACTGCTGCCTAGAATGCACATGATGTGATGCCACACGACATAAAGTATATCAAGTTCAAGATATGAAGCAGATGCGATAATTATCATAACCAAGTTCAACTGAACAAACACACTTTCACATGGAGCTATTTTACAAACTTCGTCAACGCTTTACGTGGACGCTTCTCCTGGCCGTGCTAATATGGCTAGGTGCAGGCATCGCCTCCGGAAACAGCGTCAACCGCTATAACTGGCGAACTGTCGCATTTAGCTAGGGCGTAGCGCTGGCGTTGAGGGTATTGTATACTTGGCTTCTCTTTCCCTCCTTCATTGACCCACTCCGCCATTTGCCCTCTGTCACGGTAAGACTAGCTTGCTCCGGGGTCAATGAATGGGTATCGGCTGCTAAAGTAAATTAAAGATCCTGGATGTCCGCGATATACTCCCCATCACCACCGTGCAAAGGGGCAAGCGCCCTCTGGAATGGGTGAAGAAATGCCCTGGTGCCGATCTTATCAACATCAGAATACTTGGCTATGGCAGTACCGTTCTTTTGGTCTCGCCGCAGGCCCACAGAGACGTTCTCAATACCTATGCCGCAGACTTTGAGAAGCCCGCGGCCGGCAGGAACTACCTTAGCGGCCTGCTTGGGAATGGCCTTATTCTGGTGGAAGGCCCGGAACACAAGCGGCAGCGCAGATTGCTTGACCCGTCCTTCAAAATCCAGAATATCCACGCGCTGCAGGTGCTGATTGCGGAAAAGGCAGAGATCATGATGGAAAGAATGTTGGCCGAGTCAAGGAAGCAAGGCTACGTTGAAATTGCTTCCTGGGGCTCCCGCTTCACTCTGGACATCATCGGTCCCACGCTAATGTCGACCGACTTCCAGGCCTTGACCACCGACGGCAACGAGATGGAGAGAGCATTCGCCTACTTGATTGCGCCCAGCTTTGGCCAAACTCTCCTCTTTCTCTTGAGATTTTTCCTCCCGCAGTCCATTGTCCGGAGCATTCCAACTCGCACTAATGCCATGCTCACCAAGAACATCTCGATTGTTCGGGGCGTCTGCCGTGATATCTTGGACAAGAAACTGGCAACCTTCACAGCCAATGCAGAGACAAAGGATGCCACCGCCGACATCCTGGGCAGCATCATTGGCAATGGCGAGCTCAACCAGGAGGAACTGGTTGACCAGATGGTCACTTTCGTCACCGCCGGCCACGAGACTACCGCTGCTTCGATCGCATGGATCACCCATCTTCTGGCCCTCCCAAAAAATCAACACTACCAGACCAAAATACGCGACGAAGTCCTTTCTGCCATGCAGGCAGCCGGTCACACCGACCTGAAGCAGCCTCCATTTTGCGAAATCCTGGATACCCTTCCTCTTGGCAACGGCATCTGCGAAGAAACCCTTCGTCTCTACCCCCCGGTCACCAACACCGCCCGCAAAGCCATTCGCGATAGCCATATCGCCGGGCGACCCTTCCCCAAAGACACAATTGCCATTATCCTCCCCTGGGTCACTAACCGGAATCCCGAGTTCTGGGGCGCCGACGCAGACGACATGGTTCCCGAGCGCTGGATCAGCGAGACACCCGACGGCGCTCGCCGACCCAACAAGAACGCCGGGGCCATGTTAGGCCTGGAATGCCAGTAGGCTGAGGACCCCAAAACCTCACTAAAAAGACGGGGAATCTTGCCAATAAGGCCAAGATTCAGGCATTCCAATATATATGTGCTGTCATTCATGACAGGCCACGTCCAACATGTGCATCCAGACCTTCCTGCATGGCCACTGCGCCTGCATCGGGCGAGAGTTGGCCAAGGCCGAACTCAGGACTTTTGTCGCCGTCTTCTTTACCGGGTTCGCCGTTCGGAGACTTCCTGGTGACAATGGAGAGGTTGTGCCTGCTGGTGCCCTGACAATTAAGCCCGAGGGAGGCTTGAACGTCTCGCTGGAGCTATATAGGAATGAATAATACTAATGCCGGTACGGTGAAGTTCTGCGTGGTGTTGAGCCCTGTGTGATGAGCTGGCTGAGGGAGTGGTTTGATTGCCGCCTGAAAATCCGCAACTGGGTCTGACGCATTGTGGCGAATGAAGAAGCTTGCCTCGCGGTAGTACTTTGCGGCACGGAAAGTACTGCTCGCGTACTGACACGGGAAAGCGTGTTGAGCTGACCGACTTGGCCATGGTGTGCAGCTGGTCCGTCAGAAACTTGAATTTACTAATTATACCAGCTCTCAGTATCACCGGGTTTAATCACCGCGCCGCTCGCATGACTTCGCCGCTTGCGGACCCTCCACCATCGGCGGCAGCGAGGACTGTTGGAGCTAACTTGGTCCATGGATGTCGCCCTGTTGGTCGCGGTCACGTTGGGGACCTTACCACCCAGCCATTGGGCGTACTATCGCAGATCGATGCTTCTATCTGCTTTGGACACTCTTAGTGAGGTATAATGGGAGGAACAACTTGCAGCGCCAGCGAGCAGACTAGCAAGGACGAAAACTTTGCGAAACTGCATGATTAAGACTACTGAATTGATGCTTGGCCGATGTGCATAGAAGATGCACCATTTTATGTCTATCGAGTCCCCATATCTGGTTGAGCAGAGACTATCAGGAGATTGCTGTCAGCCTCGTGGACCTTGTGGCTCTGTCGCCTAAACGCGTTGTCGTCAGGATTCCTCGATTTTGTGTAAGGGCCATGCCTAATTTCAGTAGAACTCTATGTATTAATAAAGCTGAAAATTCCAAGCCAATAGAGGAGCAATCATACATGCTCTAATTGAGCTGCGAAGCGCATTTGGAAGCAGGTCATCCGCGGACCCAACCATACTGGAGACGTCGTCGAGTTGCTCGCCGTATTTAGACAGGAGACGGGGTTAGCAATTGACATGGAGAATATCAGAGCATCAAACACGTAAGATTGCTGATCGTTTGACTGCTGAAGCTCTCTCTTCTTTGACGGGGAAATTCAATCAAATTCACTCGTTCTTGTTGGCCCCTCGTGTCGCAACCAGAATCTGATCCCGTTCTCCCGCCGACGTCTTTGGGTCACGGCAAGAGATACTAGCTCCTATATTCATCTGATGTCCTTGGTCGCCTCGGCCCCCCTTGCCCTAGACGGCGTTCTGGAAGCTAGGTTGGCGTGATCTGCAATTCCGTGTCCAAGCCTCATCTACAGGTGCAGATAAAGCAAATAAAGTCTGCGGGTAATGCCTGCATTCCAAGGAAGGCGAAAGGGCCACTAGTTAGCCCTAATCCTAGTGGAGGATATCCTCATGTGTCAATGCTGAGACTTTTACATATGAAGGTCTTTCGGTGGAGAAAAAGGGCGGGTCCTGTACAAGTAGATAGTATTTTCACTGCCCAAGGCCGAAGGCCGATGGCCGATGGCTTGATATTCAACTAGGAATATGTGCTAAAGTCGGTCCTAGAAGGAACTGGGGGGGGGGGGGGGTAGCTGTCTCCTCGAGAGTCAACGGAGTCAACGTAAGTTTGAGGTCAAAGGTCCTGGCTTGGGATGCCATTACCTTACTTTCTTTCTATTGTCTGGTGCATTGTGGAGGACGTTTAGCACCAGGGTATCCACTGCAAGCGGGAGTGCGACAGCAAGCCGTTTCTTCTCCTTCGTTGCCCTGGTATTCATTCTCTGCTGTGCCAACACTCGTCGTGCCTTCACTTGACCTCTGACTCGTTTCTTTCCGATCCTGCCCAGTAGGCCGCCCTCCCCAAGCCAGTCTTCCGCATTCGAGATAGATGGTGGAACAAGGTCAGTCTGCTCATCTCCTCTCCCCAGCACCTCATCCTCACCAGCACCTCGTCCTCACCAGCACCTCATCCTCACCAGCACCTCGTCCTCACCAGCACCTCATTCTCACCAGCACCTCCTCCTCGCTAGCTCTCCCCCACACTCCCCCACACCTCCCCAAACCAAATCACCACTTCGCTCACATGATGCTGGGAACCTGGATCGAGCGAGGGTCTGACGGACGGCCCTACTTTGTTCGCAACAAGAGCGCAAAACGTCCGTCAGCCCTCCAGCTACTCACTGATGCCCTGGTGCCTGTGCGAACACCATCCTCACCATTCTCCAGGTGGTCGAAACCAGGCTGCTGCACCACATCAGCGCCGGTGAACCCTCGCCTGTTTCGGCCTTCCCCAGCTTGGCCACCTGGTCCCCCTGCCGCCAACTTTCATCACCCTCCTCCACAACCAACACCTCATTCGAACACATCCCAGCTCGCCAACATGGACCCCCCTCACAGCCAGTCTGCACCGCACCAGGACACTAGCAACAGTGCACGTGGCATGACCAGGTCGTCCCTCCCGACCTATCTTGCTCCATTTCCAGGCATGTATCCCATTCCCCCGCCACTGCAACCCGCGGGTCAGTGGCTTCAAACGCACACTCATCCTGGTCCACCGTATCATCCACAGCAAATCCATGCCGCAGTCCAGATTCCCGGTCTCAGGGCCCCATTTCCAACCCCGCCCTCAGGTATCTCACAAGGCCCCCCGCCTCCTAGTGCCAGCGTCATCAATCAACAGCGCTTGCCGACCGCTGACGACCTGAGATACAAGTGTTCAGTCTGCGGTCGCTTCAGGTCAACGAGGTATCACTACAAGCATCCCATACCCCCTGGTCAATTACCTAGCAAGACTGTCTGTCGCAGATGCTGGGACGAAGCGACAGGCAGTGAGGATGGTGGTGAGGATGGTGATGAGGATGGTGGTGAGGATGGTGAGACACTTGACGACTTCCAAGATCGCAGATATCGCCAAGCCCGCCCGCAAACTCGGCAATGGGTGTCTTCGGTCGGCCCGCTTTCGCGTAGGGTAGGCACCAGAGCGGGTCGTTCCAGAAGCCGTGTCGACTACTCCGACGAGGATGAATATGACTACTACCAGCCCCGCCGAGGTAGGGCCTGGTCCCGTTCAAGCTCACCTGAGATATTGCCTCACCGCCGACAAAGCCGGCGTGCAAATTCCAGACGGGCTCGTTCTCGAAGTCTCGAGAGTGCTCGATTTGCACAGTCCGATGGTGGACCGAGGGTGGTGAGAAGGGTGACGTACATTGAAGAGCTGCCCGGGCGCGCAAATGAGCACACCAATCAAGGCCGTCGCCATGAATACACGGAGACGTACCAGTAAGTCTGGCCGTTGTCAACCAGCAGCACCGCTAATGATGCCCGACAGCGTTTGGCGAATCTCAGGCTCGCTTACCCCTGATACCGACAGACAAGGCTCTGAGCATTTCATTCATCCAGCCCCATTGTTTTCTCGTCGACGCTCTGTAAACGCACGACCGTCAAGCCGGGTCGCCGGGCCCGAAACGAGTGTGACGCCCCTTGACATCTCAAGAAGGTCAAAGCACCCAAGCGTCGCGTCAGAGCCATTCACGGACTCCGACTTCCAGCATAATTTCCACAGCGAAGGCGCCTTTTCAGCTTCTCCATCGTACAGACATTCCCAATCCCGGGATGGACGTCGTCGCAGACTTGCCTCTGGAACAAGTCAATCTCGCTATCGTGAGCACAGTGAGTCCCTGCATGTCCATTTCTTGCTGAGGATTGGCTGACAGCCAATCAAGGCCACGAATGGCGCGGTTCAAGGGCCTGTGTAACACGTCGATCAAACAGCACAGATTACTATCCTCCCTCTGAGCAAGATGGAGAAGACGAGCAAGAGGATCGGCATGTTATTCGCCTGACAGAGTCTAGCAGGCACAACCTACCAGCTAGGCGCCGTGCTTCACGCTGTGGTTTGCGGGCCAGACCTGTTACGAGATCCGATCTTGTTTCGCGAACCCTCCCTCGACGTGACGAAGTTGGGGCGATTGATCATCTCACATTAGATCGAAGCGATGACTATGACTATTACGACAAGGATGGCATGCGAATCACAGTTCGCGAGATCTGACTCAGGAAGGCGGCCCATAATCGAAGGAATTGATTGCACAATTGCAATCTCCTTTTTGCTTGACGGGGCAAAACCAACACGTGGCCCGCCAGCACGAAGCGCAAGCGGGACAGGGGGAGGAAGGCAGGCCCCGGTCGGCATAGCCCGTGATGCGACTCTAACTATAATAGTGGGGGCGGGGGCGAGAACTCTGAACCACCCCGAATTTGGTATTGCAGACTCGGCATTTCGTCTAGGTCCGCTCTTGTGCGGACCACAGCGCGTGTTAGCCGCAGGGGTGCGATGATACTCCAAGTACAATCCGAGTCTATTGCATGCGCTTAGTATCAGCGTAGTGCGATGGCTTCGCGAAACCTCTGTCGGGTAGCTAGATCCGGTAAGAGATCCAAAGTCAAGTCCACCCTGGCTAAGGCCTCCTAATCGAGCCGAGAAGTGACGGGGGGGGTTTGAGGGGCGGTTGTGATGAAGGGCCAATTGAATTCGGCTATTAACAACGAAAGGCGCTCTACCTACTCGACTAGGTATAGTAGTCAAGTACCATTGCACCCCTGGGCGTAGAGATCACCCCCAGCTTGCGCTAGGCAAACCCACGTCTTGCGTGCCGTGACGGGGCGTAGCAAGACTAGCCCGCCGCTAGCCCATGCGGGGCACAAACTAGTAATCGCTCACCTGGAAGGCGATAACATTGGCCTTGCCGGCGCTAGGCACAGACAGAGCTTAGTTAGCGGCTCCTAACCCTTAGTAGCTTAAGTTACCTAGAGAAAACGGCACACAGGAAACCGGCGTGGAGAGTCTGGCCCCCATTGCGTTTTAGCTCTAGCAGAACTTCTGACGCGCTCCTCGCCAACCCTTGTCAGAAGGCAACCGCCCGCCCGCTGAAACAAGGCCTGTCGCTGACGTAGGCCTGCGATGGGCTGCGATGGGCTGTGATGGGCTGTGATGGGCTGTGATGGCCTGCGATGGCCAGCAACCCGTCCGGCGTTGAGGTAAGTGAGACGAGGAAAGCGAGTCAAAAAGCACGCCCCGATTTGGGAAACATGTGATGTGAAAGGGCAGGTAAGAACTCATTGTATCACTCCACTTCCGTCAACTGGGTACGAACGACCCCCCCATGTGGAACGCCAAAAGGACCTTTTGCCAGATCCTGGTCACGATCATGCCCGAATCGGAAGACATCCTTCGCTTGTGATCTTCGTTTCTGGCCCTCGCTGGCGGCTCTAGTCCAGGACCAACATCCACCGCCCGCCGTAGCTGGTCTTGCCCAGCACTGAGGAAGATGCTGTCTTCATCCAGCAGTTGAAACAAGGATTAGATAGAGCAATGCAGGGGCTTATCGAGCCACCATACGGCCCGAGGACCAGCGGATGGAGTCTGCAACCTCGCCGCTTTGGTGGAGCCACAAAGCCAGTTCTAGGTCACCGGTTGTGCAGAAGCCCAAATCCGCAGATGGGCGTTTTTGGCTGCGTCTTGCTCTGCCCTTCCACATGGCAAGCCTGTCTCCAGTCAGGGCATTTCGCGGATCTTCTGCCTCTAACAGCCTTTTCTTCCGTCGCCCACCCCTCCATCATCTGTCTTGCCCTCTTTTGGACTGTATTGAGGCTCTGCGCAAAGGTCGGTGGGCTTGTGCCTCCCCCCCCCACCACCAAGGGTCAAACAAAACCCAGCCTCCAATGCATACAATACAATACGGGTACAGCTAACTTGCCGAATGGCGCCAGCTGGGGGAAATGGTCACCCTTGTGTGGGTGCCAAAGGTGTGGCCCTGGCCCTGGTCACTCCTATAGCACAGAGTAGCTCCGCCCCTTTCCAGGCTTAACAAGAGCTTGGGACTTTGCCATGCTCTCAATACCAAATTCAGATGTATTCGGGTCCACACCGCGCGCCCGTTGACCAGAACTCTTCTTCCTGTTCCTCATGTTGGAATCTTCTCGTTCCATCTCGCGTGCCAACATGGCCTCGTACACATTTGGATACGCAGATCAAATAACTGAAAGTCTCAATCCGGAACTATTCACAGGAGAGTATGGCCACCTGGATGGTCTCTCACGATGGAACAGCTTGGACTGTAATCTGTCGGCTGTGAGGGACGACCACCTCCACCAGCAGTATAACGCATTCAACCCCACGCAATACACCATTCCTCACTCTCGCTCCTCCAGTTCCTACGACGGGGTTGCCCATGGATTCGCTTTTGCGCCGCCGGTGAAGCGATCACAGACATACTCGTACCAAGCAGACCTTCATACTATTTGGCAGCCCGACTCTGGAAGACACGCAAGATATCTTTCGCCGCTGTCATCTGGCACGAGCCTGTCAGGGGCCGAAAGCATCAAGAGTGACCATTCACTGACTCCAGACGCGCCCAATGACTCGCGATACGCTTTTACCTCTGATACCACGTATCCTTCGCCGTGCAGTGAGCCGTATGGAGAGCAGTCACATCCTGTGTTCTTCCAGCAGTCACCACCCGTCATGAGCTGGAATCCGCCTCCGGTATCCAGTCTACCGTCCTTCAGCATGAGGGACTTTGAGTTGAGTCCAGGTGCGCTTGCACAAAACTGCTTGGTTGCCGAACCGCACAACACCATGACCACCAGTGCCCAGGCTTTGGAACCGCTCAATCTAGCTGACCATCCAAAGCTGGAAGACACTCACACTCCTAACCAAGGCGCGGAATCGGAGAATGACGAGCCAATGGCGCAAGACGAGTCGTGCAATGAATCTGATTTCACTCCAGTCCATACGTCCCAGCAACTTCTGACAACACCTCTCCGTTCCTCCACGCGCACCCGGCGTCTTGCCAGCTCCACCATTCACGCTGTGCAAGATTCCAATGCTCATATCAGCAAATCGACATCGACCTCGTCCAGGGCTAAGTCAAAAGCCAAGGCAGCGCGCAAGCGCCAGAACTCCAACCTCGCCCGTACTGTCACCTCGGCCTCCAAGTCCAGAAATCGTTCTTTCCGCTGCCCCTTCGCTGTTTTCGGCTGTGAATCCGTCTTTCCCACCAAAAATGAGTGGAAGCGGCATACCGCAGCGCAACACCTCCAGCTTGGCTTCTACCGCTGTGACTTGGGTGGCTGCTCGCCCTCACATCCCGACCAGGTCACTATTACCAAAGGCCATAATGACTTCAATCGCAAGGATCTATTCACACAACACTGCAGGCGCATGCACTGGGATGAGTGTGACGGTCTGCAACGGAGCAAGATCAAAGGCAAGGAGTGGGCGACCTGGAGCAACAAGGAGAAAAACATCTTTGAGTCCTTCATGGTAGAGGTGCGAGAGAGGTGCTGGGTGTACCGGCGGGGTCCACCGTCCGAATCTCTGTGTGGTGTCTGTGGCAGATCATTCGTAGATGATACCGGCGACGATGAGGCCAAGGCCTGGGAGGAGAGGATGGACCACGTTGGAAGGCATTATGAGCGGGGCGAGCAGGACAAGAGGCTCCACGAGGACGATGGGCTCAGGAAGTGGTGCGAGGAGAACGAGATGGGGGTATGGATCGAGGGAAGCTACTGGTTGAGAGGGTGTGAACCGGAAGGGCAGCAGGAAAAGAGCACAAGGAGGCGTATGAGGGGACGTGCTTCGCCACCTGATGGCAGCCTGGCTGACCATATGGAGCCGGCTCGAGGCGATCGGCAAGCACGCAATGACCTGGACTATCCAGAGGAACACTACGATGATGATGATGATGATGATGATGACGGCGACGGCGACGGCGACGGCGACGAGGAGGATACCGACGCTGATGGTGAAACCGAGTGACAGTCCGGGCCTGACTCCTGTATCTTTTTGGGCCGCAGCAACATACATCACACATACTTAGTAACGGCCGAAATGGGAATTTGCTATTCCGATGGAGGAGCAGGATTTCCTTACGCTAATGATAATGACATTCGCGCAAGGGCTAGGAACTTGGTAATACCGTGATTTGGGACGATGCAAAATAGGTACACGACCGAGTGTGGGATAGAGAAAAGTAGGGAGCATCTAGTTAGCGCATCATCGTTCCTTCTAATTGACGGGGTGCTCTGACTCTTGATTATCACTTTGCGTACTGTACTGTGTTCACCAATGTCATGCTTGCGAACACACTAAAGTTTCAGTTGTTTGACGATTGGCATTTATTTATTCAAAGGTCGAAATTCTCTTTTACCGGTAAGTTAGTACATTGCACAACAGTGCGACTTCGTCGCCAGCAGACTCGACCTCGGAGCAGGCAGTGCCAATTTATGGTTTGCGCTGCCAAAGCCCCAGCGCAAGTGGCAGACACAGAGGGGCTTTTGGTACCTCTTCCCTCGTCCACACTATCAACCCGATGGACCTTTCGACACCATGACCCGGTGGGACTTGTTGCCAACATTTCCAACACAAGCAAAGCTACACTTTCACCGCCTTCAAAGCTCGGCTTTCCGGGGAGGCAGTGATCTATTTGTCCATTCGATCCGAACAAGCATGAAGAAGCCTTGAGGTTCGCCTGGGCTCACCAGGACTAGGCAAAATGACCTACAACCACCCACCTCGCCAAATAAGAGCCTGCCCGAGCTGTCCCACTTCGGGGGCGCAGACCTGGGCTGAGTTATTGCCATTTCGCCTCTAGGCAATATAATTATATCGAGATACGTTTCTGTCCCCCCCCCCCCCCCCCCCCCCCAACCCCAAAGCAACTTATGCTTGACCATCATGGGTGAGCCTACTAAGCAAATTTCCCTTGAATTGCTGGCCGAGCTGCTGCTGCTTCGAGCCTACCTTGACTATGCTGACGAGATAGCACTGCCCGTCTGCCAGGGCAATGGCGTTGATGTGCACCGAAAGGATGGCTATAGTACCCACCCTGCTCAAGCGACAAAGGACACCTCTCTTGCTCTTGGCTTTGCTCTCATCCCTGCCCAGTCTCGGTGCCTCTCATCGTTTCGAGGCAGCATCGCGCAGACGGCCCCGCGGGCTTTGCTATCCACCGCGGCCCTTCCAGGTTCACCTCAATTGTCAGTTCGTGGCGGTATGGCGCCAGAGCCAGTCATCTGTGCCTCTCAGCTCCAGTTGCCCCTTCGCCAACAGTCGTTGTCGGTTGGCAGGTTGAAAACCGCTTCAGGCTTCCGTCATCAGACGGCCAGTACCCTCCCTAGTGCTGCCACAGACACGTTGGCCGTGCACTATGATACAGGAGGCGTGGATCAAATCATGCCTGACGCCAACCCTATATTCGGCAATGACACGAGTCCTCTGTTTCAAATGGGGGTGGCGGGTTGGCCAAAGCGATGGCATGGTACGCAGCGCACGTTGATGATGAGTCTCAGTGATGGGGCCAGAATGAATGGGATCCGGCGGAGTATTTCGGCCGTGATGCTTGACCACGGCCGACTACCGGGCGTATGGCAGAGTGCAGGAGGATGGCCGACTGAGCCGAAAAACAATGGAGGTGATGAATCAGGTGGACAGCAGCAAGCCCGGCACCAAGGGAGAAAGCGTCAATGCCGTAGTGATGATCATGATGATGATCATGATGAACCTGAGTCCAAATCCCCGAAAAAGTCAGATAATGGCGACGATGACAAAGCCAGGACGGTTAATGACGATGAATATTGTTGCCCATATTACTTGAAAAATCGAATACGACACGCAGCCTGCTGGAAACACAAGTGGCGAGGAAACGACCTCAGGAAGCTCAAAGAACACCTTGAGAAAAAACACTTTCGCTGGGTGTGTAACAGCTGCAACCTGGCTTTTGTGGACGAGCCATCAATGGACCGCCACACACATATGCCCAATGGACAGAGAGATTATGTGGACGGCTTCGATCATGGACAAAAGGACCGGCTGAAATGCAGGAGCAGATTCTGGGGCAAGAACGGTAAGGAATATTGGGATGCCATCTGCAGGGTCCTCTTCCCTGATGATCTACCTCTCAAAGCGCACAGAGATTTCACCCCGGAGGAAGTAGATGATATCCGGCGACGGGACCATGACGAGTTTCAACATATAGTGCGAGATCGGTTGCGGGAAGCGGAACGCAATGGATGGATCCACCCTGTTGGATTTCGTTGGCTCACTGATATCTTTGGGCAGCGCAGTCCCTCGATCTCGGCGGGCAACGCACTGTCTTCAACGGTACGACCGCCAATGATTACAGTATCGCAACCTGCCGGTACAAATGCCGACTATGGAGGGAGCTTTCAAAGTAATCTACCCGAGATGAATTCAAACGGCATATTTGGGGCAGATGTGTCCATTGATGTTGATGATTCAGATATGTATGGCTCTCCTTTAGCCTCTTCAACAACACCGCAGCCACAACAAGGCTCTGACCCTGGGCCGGGAACGCGGAACGCGCCACCTGAGTTCTCATCGAACGATCTCCCAGCGGGAAAACCTTCGCAAAACCAAGCAGAGCTACCAGCAGGCAGTGCGGATGAGACAGCTCTCTCTCTTCTGTCATCACAGAGCGTTAACACTTGGGACCATGATCTGGGAGAATACTCACCAACGTCACCTTCACTATGGGATATGGAAGATTACAGCAGTGCGCTGAACCAAGTGGGAACGGAATTCAAGGACATGTCCAACAAGTTAGACTCTGATCGAGCACGTTGGATCAATGTGGACGGTGCTGATCAGGACCGACCCGCAAATGGGGCAAAGTCTTGAAGGCAAGCAGAGTCGCGATGTTACCCATGCTTTGAGCCATTTAGGCCTTGTATTATTATGGTGGCTCATTTGGACAAATGGTCAGCCTAATGTCCCACTATCGATTGCACCAATGTATAACTTGATTTCCTTGCTTTTCTCCCTTATATCCTGCTGTCTAGATGATCTAATCCTTGTCCCAGATAAGAACTTATCTTATCTGCTTACATATACGAGATAAATTCATTGTCGCCAACAATGTATCCTGATCACGTGTCCCTGTAGGGGAATGCCAAGGTGCGTACGGAGGTGCCTTGCAAAAGTATTTGAACCCCCTTGCAAGTGGCGTTTTTAGTCTCGCACTGTCACGGCGAATGTGCTGTGGTGCCGCGAAAGGAGTAGAGTGGCTACCCGGAGCAAATGGGGGGTAGATCTTGGCGATGAGCGGAAGCCAGAGCATGGCGGAGTGACAACAAGAAGTACACAGTACAGCGCAATGATTTAGTTCCTGCTCAAGTTTTTCTGGTCCTCAGGCAGAGCCCACTATTAGTTTCTATTGTCAAAGTTGTTTCTCTACAGAGTCCTCCCAGTCCTGGACTCTCGTCTTGTCGCCGCAGTACGGGCCTCAGTTGCAGGTTTGTTTTGTTGTTTTGTTTGACGGTGGTCTCCTTGGACCAGCCCCACAGTACCTCTGCTGCAGACAGATCTCCCTCGCGGCCCGTTCTTGCGTCCACTTGACTGGACACCCCCTTTGTCGCCATCACAGCACTACTAACCATTAGCTCCTCAATCATTAAACCCTAGCTACACTAGCTATAGCTATATCTGACAGCTATATTACAAACTCCTTATGCTGTACTATGATATTATTATGTGATATTAATCTAAAAGCCTCAATCCTAAGAATAAGGCCTATAGGTATCAAATCATCTGCTACTTGGTAAACAATTAGTACCTTAGTGCTCAACTAACCACCTTAGTGTTGCACTAAAATGAATAGTAAAGCGCTGATTTCACAGGGGGGTTCAAAGACTTTTGCAAGGCACCTCCGTACATGAGCAAAATGCGTTGTCGGCGACGATAAATTTATCTCGTATGTACAGGTAGATAAGCTGGTTTTAGCTAGTATATAGCTTGTAGACAAGGCTTAATAAATGATCAGGTAATAAGAGATCAGAGTGGGCCTGATTCAGCTCATTGTCTCAGTAGTGTTGCAATGGATATTGGTGCAATCGACATTGGGGCATTAGGCCGACCGTGTGTCCTAATTGGCCATATTTGTACTTAGGGACACAATGCGCTAGAGATAGATTACAATTTCTAACTATAGATGGGACCATTGGGCTAACCGGTGTTCGCGAAACAGCCACTCTGCAGCCCGCTCGAAGTTAATGCCCACAGGAAATCAAACAGCGGAGGCCCCCACTTGATGAAAGTACACCGCACCGGTTAGCGCCCGCCCAGAATAAGATGCCTTATTTTTACGCTAGCTCTTTGCGCTAAAAGCTTACCGTTGTGGGATTAGTGGCACTCCTGGTTAGGAATGAACGAGTCCCACACGGCTGAACACTGTGTGTGATATAAAGGATACACTTCTCACTGCGAGGCTATGTAGGATCTTGCTGGTTTCTTGCATCGAAGTGTGATTGATGAGGTTACAATGGGAAACTGCGTTGGCACGAGGAGTCTTGGCACAAGAGCACGTGATATACTCATCCAATGGGACACGAGGTTGCCAACACCATGCTCACCGATCAATCCAATCTATCCATCTCGGAGTCAGCAGGCTACCAGAGCCCACCACTCCCCTTCCCCCCCATATGGTTCCTTCCTTGACACAATCAACACTGGTACTCATGATGGGCCATGCGCAGAAGAAATCCCACATTGAAGATATGGACAATTTAGAGAAATGGCAGACCAGAGAAACGCCATTTTCGGCGTTTCTCTGGGGTGACACTTCTGCCTGCTCGTCTTTTCTCTATCTCTTCTATTGCCACATGGTGGCGTTTTAAGGGAATAAAAGTGCCATGGTTGCCTAAGGTCTTTTCGTTTCTTCCTGATTTTCTCAGCTACAGTGACCAAAGCGGCGACAAGGTCTGATAGAATCCTTGCGGGCCCCAGAATACAAACGAACTACTGAGCAAGCAGCAAATCAGGCCTCTTTGAAGAATAATGCCCTCAATGGAGAGCATCACTTATTCAACCCGCCATGAGAGCGGTGGTCAACGCTCGACTGGCTCCTACAACCGCCAAATTCCCGTACATTCTGTCCAAAGCAGCATTTCTAACGACGCTGGTGGCTTCGCTCCCAGCCCTCCCGGCTCGGACTTGAATGCACGCATGATCAGCCGCCGCTCACACCACGAAGTCCTTCGTGATCGCAGCCCCAAACGTGATGGCTCTAGCGGCAGTCGCCACGGCCACGACGGTGTCAACAGCCGCAATGTCACTCGCCACGGCCATGACGGTGTCAGCAGCCACAATGGCACTCGCCACGGCCATGATGGTGTCAGCAGCCGCAATGGCACCCGCCACGACTTCGACGGTGTTGGCAGCCGCAACAGCTCCACTCGGACTCAAGCCTCAAGCAGCACCCACTACACCCACGGCGATGGACAGAATGCCCAGCATCCGGACCACCGTTCTCAGCTAGAGTCGTTCATTTGCGACACCGACACCATTGCTGATGCTCATGTTGGTCGTACTTTCGGCTGGCAAGGACGCAACCAAGAGCATGAGGCCCAAAGGCGCATTCGACAGTTTGAGGAGACGTTTCGGCCATAAGTGTATGCATGAGAAGACGGGTTAAGGCAGACAGACAAAGGCGATATTTATGTGCCCTAACCCAGCACATGCAGCCTGGGAGCGGTGAAGGATCAACGAACAATCGTTTATGAGAACCCTATATGACTGCGAGATGAGTCAGAATGGCAGTGAGTCAGAGAGGCAGCCCGACTCGAAGGACAACAGAAAGAGCAGCATCGATGGTGTGGAGTACCGATTGCCTGTCACTTCCCCCGACAGTTCCTCGTCCCCATCCCCGTCCCTTAACCCTGACCAGACTCACACTACCATCACCACCGCCACCACCACCACCACCACCGCAGCCGCCGCCGCCGCTGCTGCTGCTGCTGCTGCCGCAGCAAACCCTCTTTCACCCATTCATGTGTCCTGTCTCAAGACAGCAATGGACCCAACAAGAGTATGGTCAACACCGCCGTCATCATCGCCACATACCTTTTAAGCCTGTCGTCTCCTTTCACTTCACATATACTTGCCAGTATCAGTCAGCACTGAGGGGGATGGATGACTCATCGCTAGACAGGGATATGATGGAGGATAAACGTATACGGAAACCTATCCTGTAGAAACTTTGCTATCCATACAACATGATTAGCACAGCTCCCGACATTTTGTCTTTTTGCAGCATTTGTTGTCCTCTCATAGATCTGATAATGCTTATCTGCTTGATGAATTAATTATTCTCGCAAGTTCCGGGACATGACTGCTACCTATTGACGCAAGTTCCCTCTCCCCGCCCCCCATCTTTATGCCCCCATTTCTTATTGTCTGGAAACAAAAGAGCATTCGATTTCTTTTTGGTGGCTTTTTAGGCTATCTTATCGATATACATAGCCCCCATGTTGATGTTTCTGGTTACTGGCTGTTTCTAAAGGCCTTCTGATTTTATTTTGATTTTTGGGTGCCTAGATTATTCTAGGATCTGATTGAATAGCACTCTCCGACCCTGTGTTGTGTAGCACCAATACGGACTGATAGCCTAAAAGTCTTCACCGTCGTTCCTGTGTCTCCTTGTGAAGTGTATTGATTAGCTGTACGCCGCTCCATTTTTTAGCCAACAAGACAGTAGATCCATCTCGTACAGTGTCCTTGGTCTAGACAGGAAGAATTGCAATCCTTTTTGCCCGTGGCTATTGAACCTATCTCTTTGGTCCAACTATTCAGCACTCCAAGAGGCTGGAACAGTATGTATGAATCTTATCAAGCTGCTTCGCAACTTCCATCAAGAGAGACCTGCATATCGTTTCATCCTGCATTCGGTCGGGCATTGAGTACAAAGTGTGCACGAGAAATGGACTACACAGTAGTTCTCCATTAGTTCTCTGGTAGGAATATATGCAGAGTAGAAGACAGGACGGATCAACATGGTAGAAGCGAAAGGCTGCTGGACACGCCAGTGAAATTGGCCAGGGTGCAAGCTTGTCACTATCCTTTCCACAAAGACGAGCACGACTCAGCTAATTGGCTTTCACTCGTCTTCCTCGTCATCCAAATCGTCGACTGACCGGAGCCAGGCTGCTCGGGCGTCAACGGCTTCCTTGCGCACGTCGCGCTTGGGATCGTCGAGGACTCGGGTGAGGCCCTGCAGCACATCCCGCTTCAATGCGAGCAGCGGGTTCACACGTGAGTCGCTACCAGTGATGTACTTTGGCATCAGCGTCAGGCACCTTGTGGCCAATCGTCGCGTCTTCGGTAGACTCAGCTGCAGTGGTGCGTGCTTTGCCATGGTAGCTTTGGCAAGTGTAGCAGACGCCAGGAGCCGCTTCGCCAGGGCAGGGACGTGGCCACTCTCCTCGAGCGCGGTCGGATTGTTGGTGATGACAACTGCGAGTGTCTCGAGAGTCGCAATCTTGACTGTCTGGTCGGACAAGTCGAGTGACTGCAAGAGCAATGGGAGGAGCGTCGGCAGCTCTGGCATGACAATCTCCGAAGGGACTGTCGAGAGTACACCACTCAAGGCGACCAGATAGGTCTCCCTCTCCGTCGTCACTGATGACTCTTTAAAACGCTGTGATATAAGCGGGATCAAGATCTGAAACACTCGCTGAGGAGCGAGGAGACGTATCTGTGCAAAATTGGTCTTTGACAGAAGATCATCCGGCAACAAAATCACTCGAAATAGTTTGGCAGCCTCCTTCGAGGCCTCAATACGATACTCCGGGTTGAGGAGATCAGCCAAGCCTTCAAGATATTCATTTGTATTGGGAGCTAGGCGGAGGATGAGCGCCTTGGTAAGGAAAAAAATGAGTCGGAGCGTGAAGTTTTGGTGGGTTGGAGTCGATCTCAGGCTCAATCTTCTTTCCGCCAGAAGATGGTGTATTTTGTCCAGGTCTGAATTCGAAAGATGCTTGTTGATATACAGGGCAACCAGTCTCAAGCAACTAATTTCGATGGCATTACTTGGTGACCTCTCCGCAAATATGATGAGCTCAGAGATCCTCTTGAAAATATGGTCATTGGTGAAGAGGGCCGAATTGACTTGTCGCGGAAGAGCAGCCAGTAACCACATGGACAGAATGGGTGGAGTGGGCAACCTGAAGAGTGAATCAAGGCTGCTGGCGTTGTCTACCCCGGCCGAACTGTCCCGGAACAAGGTGTAGACGTTGTCACTCACAGACACAATTTTCTCTGTGGCTGAACGGCGGACAATGAGATTCGATACTCGGCCGAGCAGATCAACAACTCGGCTATCTGCAAGCGGACCATGGCTCGAATCAGCAGCTCTTTGCGAGAGTCCAACGACAACACTATCAAAATAGGCATCAAGACGGACCCCCTGAGTTTCGACGGTCCGGTTGAGTACGTGGTACATTGTGCTGAGAATAGCGCAAGTGTAGGGGAAGGGTCCTGGTGTAGTGGACCTGAAGAGCAAGTCAAGCTTGTTCAATAGTCGCCTCATGAGTGTTTCGAGAAGCTCCCGTTCAATGCTGATCTCTGACAATGCCTGAAGTACCGACTGGTAGTCTGAAGACTTTGCATCATCTTCATAATCTGGTAGCCGAGCTGTAAAGGCGGGGAAAGTGATATCTGCGATCAGGCGTGGCTTGAATTTAGAGATATCAGCCAAAGCAGACATGGATTTCTGCTTGAGTTCATCCCGGCCGTAAGACTCCTCCGTTAATATGATCTCGTCGTAATACTGGACGAACATTCCAATCTCGTCATCCTGGAGTAATGAACGCATCTGTGAGAGTAACAACAGTCCCTTGGCTGCCGTCAGACGGAAAGAAACTTCCTCCTTAACAGTACCCATCAAGACTTGGCTGTAGATGGCCGTGAGCTTGTCTCTGAATTCAACTAGGAGATTTTCGTTACCGCTGGAATTCTTTGGGCTCAAAGAAGTCCAAGAGCCGTAAACCTCGATTGCAGCCTCAAGAAGCTGATTGGTGACTTCAAGCGTGGCTCGCTGTTTGATGATGCCGTCGGCAGATTGGTAGATGGTCAACAAGGCAGGGCCAATGCTCTTCATGATGATCTCGAATGATCGCGTTGACGCGGAGGCAGCCGCTCTGAGAATGTCTCCAGCCGCCTTTGCCTGCCGAGCTGCTGGCTCTTGCAGGCGCTCCAAACACTCTCTGTTTATCGGACTGAGATACTGCACAAGCGGGGATGAGGTCGGAGAGCCATTCGAGCTCTTACTAAGACAGGCGGATATGGCCTCGATGACATGCAACGCTTCTTCGGCCAGCTCTGGTTCCTGAGCTTGGAAGACCTCAAACTTGACAGCGTCCCAAACAGTGATTGAATAGTGGGAAAGGGTCGAGACAGCGTAGTTTTGTGCGCACGCGGTGAGTGCTTGGAGAACGTCCTTCTTGACTGCCAGGGAGGTCGAATCAAGGCGTTCGAGGAGATTGGGGAAGATGTAAGGAGCCAAAAGGCCGTTTGAGGCAAGACAAGCTTTCAGCCGATCTTTGAGATGCTGAGCGGTGATACCATAGGGATCATTTGGAGGTGGGCGGAACGTGATTGGAAAATAAGCATAGACCGAGTCAAACATGGCCTCAGCATGGCGATCAATATCCCACTCGACCATCAGCACCCGCAGCATAGAAAAGACAAGCATCAAGTTCCGGGGGTCCTTCTCGCCATGGACAAGGGCAATAATGCCGGCCAGTGACTCGTCCCCCATATCCTGGAGAGCTGCAATGGGTTAGCAGTGTGATGACAGGCGATAGACACCAGCCCTTACCTCTTCGATGCCTGTCCATTAGACTGTTGAGCAGCTGTAAGATGGCGTACCGCTCGGCTTGCTTGTGTGACTGCAAGTCTGGAAAGTGCTCAAACATCCTGTCTATCATCAGCCCTGGATAAAGCGGACGTGCTGTCAGACAACCTTGTGGAGGCCTCGTCTTCCGACAGCTTTGGCGTGGTGGTCCGCACTCACGCTTTCACTACTGTTTGGGCCATGGCGGTGGTGAACCTGTCGAAGCCCTGAAGGTGTGACAGACCCTCGACGGCGTGTCCATCTTCGATTCTGGCACAGAGGAAGTTACACAAGACATCGATTTGCTGTCGAGTCAAATATGATGGCGGCAAGGCCGTGATGATGGCGGTGAGATAGGAGATTGCCCGTCCCCGTATCTTGGCGTCTTCATCATTGATGTACTCGCTCAGTGACTGGACAACCTCGATCAACGTGGCTTCCCGCCGTTCGAGTCCTGCCTGTTGTTAGCCCCACAACTGCCTTGGACAGGCCAGGCAAGACCGACGCTGTGCTGTCCGGCCAGCGATTTGCGTGGCCTCTTCTCTATTGCTCTCGACGGCGAGAACATAGTCTCGCGTGTCCGACTCGGCCATTGCTCATCATTGTCGAAGATCTCGTCAAGTTCAAATTCACCAGCAGGAAGGTGCAATCTATCACTGGGGGCAGCGCAGTTGCCATATCTCTTTTTTTGCTCTTGAAAAATAGCGTTGACGTTACTGGCTAAGGTAAACTTAATGCTGCTGACATCATTGGTGGAAGGAGGGGTGGCTGACCCCACTACGGTTGACGAGGACTCCAAACTTGGCTCTCTGACCATGACTCGATCCAGGAGGATGTTACTGGAACAACAACAGCAAGGTCGGACCAGGCTGGCGAGTGCTCACCACTAGCTTATCGCTGCCATCACGGAAGCTTTTGCTGCAATATCGTCCACAAACATAGCCCTCACGATCGATACGTCGATCAAAAGCAATGAAGATGTCTTGTTCGCCAAACACTTGCTTACCTACACTGCCCACATCCCCGTTCTGCCTTGGACCCTGGCCAGCGGCAAGTATACCAAATTCTGGCCGAGAGCATCATTGCGGCGACGTGCTTGATGATGCTCAAGGTGGAGATTGATCGGCGGAGATGTTGTCAGTTTACTGTGATCATGGCGGTCAGCTGAGGCTTGGAGTGTGAGGATACGTATCTCTGCGTTCGAGCAGGCTTCTGACGGCCGACAGCCAGAAGAACAAGAACGAGCAGACGAGAGAAGGCTGATGGATGAAGTGATTGATTGATGATTAAGAAGCTACCAGCTACAGACGAGCAGATAGAGTAGGCTATCGCTAAGCCCAGCCACATTGTCGCTCCTTACTCCGTGGCAAGGCTCTATCGGTTGTCTGTTCCCGTAAGGCGCGAATGACTGATTAGGTATCGCCGGTTGGTTGGTTGGTTGGTTGGTTGGTTGGTTGGTTGGTTGGTTGGTTGGTTGGTTGGTCAGTATACAGACGGCTACTAACAGTCTCCTAGCTCCGTCCTTATATCAGGCTCGCACAGGCAGTAATTAATTCAGCTTATTTATCCCATTACTAGATTGTATAGTCTGTGCGTCAACAAAGAAGCACTGAAACTTATTAGTAGTGTACTTGATACTTGAGATCTGGACGGGATATACTAAGGAGGCTCTTTTATGCTATTATATTTAAGATACCCTATTAAGAACTATACGTAGGTGTATCAGGATTCACCCCTGCCGTTTGCTAGCTGGTGCCTGGCGCCAAGCGCCCCACTTGCAGTATATCCGTAGTCTGACGGTTCAGCCGTCTGATCATCATCGATTTCATCTCACCAGACTCTTGTTTTTCGTCTTCCGTCGTTCGATAGCCGAGGGCTATCTTACAACCATTGACCTCCATGGTGCCAATCGCACTGACCGAGCCCTGTTCTTTGTCATATACGGCTCGAAGGCCCATCTTGAACTCGCTCATTCTAACGCCGAGAATGTTCAAAATGCTTGAATTGTGTCTTCTGTATTCCTGTATCCTGTATTCCTGCTTGTTTAATTTGTAGGAGATAGTAGGAGGCTTAAAAGGTTGCTATTAGAAGTCAGCTGTGATTCAAGTAAGGCCCTACTTGACTGGAGTCGTATCGGGGGGGGGGAGAGATCGTCTTGGCTTATTCCTCTAGGAATCACCCTTGTAGAGGAGTACTGACAGCCTGCACCGCGTGAAGGTGCGATCTCGCGCAGGCCATCATGTATCGCCTTCCGAGAAGTATTATCACCTTCAGAAGTATCACCGGATATAAACTCCGCAGTCTCCGCTAAAATGATGCCCCACACCTGATATTCAGTCACCGTTTCTTTAGTTAGAAAATCACCGTCTCCAGCACGCGGGCAACATCCGAATTGCCCGAATTGCCAGAATTGCCAGAATTGCCAGAATTGCCATCAGCCTGCTTGGCAATATCACACAAGAGCTTTCCAATGGCTGACGAGTCGGCAACTGAGACGGTGCCGCCGGCCCGCCAAGTGATATACTGTGGAGGTGCGCAGCGTCTTGCTCCCGAGTCCCGCGTGATGAGGCGATGACTGATACTGGAAGGTATGTAGTCTGTACACTTCCGCCTGAGGTACTGTATATTTGTGCAAGCTGCCGCCCCTGCACCGAGCCTAACGCCGCGGACAGTACTGCGAATTTGGAGGGACGACGAAGAAATGCGAAGAATGGCTGCAGAAGCACCACCCAGACATGCATGAAAGGTTCTACTCGGAAGGTGTGTGCCCACGCACTGTCCGTGGTCATGGCCGCTCTCTCACCTTTTACGCACACAGAAGCCATTAACGCCGGCCTCGCTTCCCTCTCCGTCGAGGCCCAAAAGCGAGCGGAGAAGGACGCGGCCAAGAAGACGGCCAAGGCAGTAGCTGCCGAGCAGAGAGAGGCCGAGCGAAAGGCAGAGGCCATGGTCTACATCAAGCGAGTCGAGCGGCAGAAGCGCAAGTATGTCACTGTTGTTTCCGGCTTGGAACAGCACGGGCTCGACTTGAAGAAAGTAGCCAAAGAACTGGGCAAGAAGTTTGCCACGGGCAGCAGTGTCACCAAGACGGCGTCGGGCGGGGAAGAAATCACGGTGCAGGGCGACGTGAGCGATGATCTCTACGACTGGCTGGAGGAGAAGTACGGCAATGTGATTCCGATGGACGACAATGTCGAGTGTATAGAAGACAAGAAGGCCAAGAAGGCGGCGGGCTAGATTATTACCAAGCTGTTGCATGGGGGACAACCACTTGTCTGGCGCACTGAGCCATTCATTTTTCTCTGAGTGTATGACTGGTTGTCTAACATCGCCATATTGTGTATCCATACTGTGTATATGGAGGAGAACACGTGACGAGACGCGCGCCACAGCGCCATATCCGCCACAGGTACGCCAACGTACCTTAACCTTAACCTTAATCAATTTGCGGGCCTCCTCGCGGAAACTCCCTCCGGCCACCCTCCCCCGGCCACGCCCCTCCCCCCCCTCCGGCCACGCCCTCCGGCCACGCCCTCCGGTCCCCAGTGATCACGCCCTCTTGTGCCGCACGCATCGGAGGCTGCGGCTGTAAAACGCCCACGCCCACGCCCCCACGCCCACGCCCACGCCCACGCCCACCATGGACCCCGACGACGTCCCTCGGTCGCCAAACGTCAGCCAGCTCCTCGTCGCCCTGGGCGGATATGACGATCCAACACGCAAAATGGCGGCATTCAAACTGCAGAACCTCATCAACGACCCATCATTTGCCGAGCATTTTGTCCAGCAGGGCGGACTGCCCAAGTTGCGGCTGTTGGTGCTTGAGAGCAGTGGCAACACGCTCGCCTACGGTTTGGCCAGCTTCGCACGCCTGCTCGACGTCGACCAGGGCTGGGAGGCCGTCGACAAGGCCGTTGTCGAGAAGGTGGTCGAGCTGGTCGTCTGCCAGCCACTGGTTAATATTCTGCGGGGTGCCATGGCCATCCTGGTCTCGATTGTGTCCCGGCCCTACTACACCGAGCGCGCGCCCATTCCCGACGCCAGGGCACAGTTGGGCGGATTCCAGGCACTCAAGCCTGCCATCGCCGTGTACCCGCAGTTTCTTGAGATGCTGGTCAGCCGCCTGTCGTCGGCCGACCACGCGCTGTGTGCCAATGCGCTTCAGCTCATCAATTCCCTGATGCGAGACGCCTTCACCAACGACAGCGAGGCCGAGTGGCCCCGGTTCATCAAACGCATCCAAGACCTCGGCGTCATCAAAGCAGTGTACGGCCTGATGAGAGGGTCGGCCCTGCAGGACCTGGCCCATCCGCTGCTCGAGTTCCAGGCGCTTACCAAGGTTCTACTGCGAAGGTGGCGTGATGTCCCTGTGGACCTGTCCAAGCCTGAGCACCGCCGAACCATCAAGGCCATTCATCTCTCCAGCGACCCGGAGAAGATGGTGGCCGAGGTGGCGCTGAGGGACGGCCAGTCGAGACCTAAGCACAATCCCTTCAAATGGCGTCGCCTAGGTTTCACCATTGAAAGCCCAGAGGCCGACTTTATCGACATGGGCTTCCTCGGCATGATGGATTTGTCCGACTACATACGCAAGCATCAAGACGAATTCCAGCATATCCTGATGGAGCAGGCTGTTGGCCCAGAACCCAAGCGTTGCCCCATCGCTCGAGCCAGCTTGACCGTCACCTCCATCTTGTTCGAGCACTTCGAAGTTGAGCGCATCGAGCACGAGGACTCAAAAGGCTATCTGGCCTTGGAGAGTCGCACCAATTTTGAGAAGATCTTCAAACCCCTGCTCTTGCACTGGAGCCGATTGCACGTCGCCGGTCTCCACGCCTTCCTCCGCCTGTGGAAGGCAACAGGCGCCGAACTCGACGACTTCTCTAAGATTGCCGACTTGGTCAGAATTCTAATCGAGAGTGTCGTCGGCGGTGCCGATCGAACCAGGGCAATCGAGGACATCGAAACCGAGCTTGCAGTCTTCGAGTACAGCAAATTGAGAGAGCTGCAGATGGAGTTGCTCGACCTCACCTACGAAGATGTATGGGGCCATCATCTCGCCGGAGTGAGGGAAGAGTTGCAGACTGAGGCGCTGCAATTTGTCAAAGAACAGAGAATCCGCTGTCTTCTTGCCGGCGCTTGGTTCCCACTGGACGCCGAATACCACGAGGCCGAGCCTTCGGAAGCGGCCAAAGAAATTGAGTCGGCATTACACATGCCCCCGGCTTATCGCTACGTCAAACTTTCGGAAGACCGCGAGTACCTGCACTGGGCTGATTTTGATGAACAAGACGATCCGCCCCCCGCCATCTCGGCGCTCAAGGACCGGATTGATGTCTCAATCATCTCTTCCGTCGTCTCCAATGTCACCACCAACGACAAGGCCTCGATCGCCTCTGCCGACTCGGCTGCCAAGGACTTCCAGCCGGACAAGTTCACCACGACTGAAATCGTCATACACGGCTACACGCCCAAATCACGCGGAGCCCACAGTCGAGCAAGCCACGCCCGTACCGTGTCAAAGGCATCGAGCCGGACGCCACAGCCTGAAAGGGTGTTGCTCAGATTCCAGCCTCCTTCCCATATGCTCGCTTCCGAGTGGCTCGACGGTTTGCTCATGCTGCTGAATCAGCAGCCCATCACTGCCGAGACGAACAAACTCATCAGTATGATGAGCGACTACGGCCTTAGAGTCAGATTGCTGAATGTTCCCTTCAATGATGATGATGGAATGCTTGGCGGCATGGATGGTGCAGATGCGCCAGAGATCCCCAGTCGCGACGGACTCGACGAGGACTACTACTATCAGATATGAGGATGGACTCGGCGAGGACTACTATTATCGAATATGAGGATGGACTCGACGAGGACTGCTATTATCTATCGGATATGAGAATGGACTCGGCGAGGACTACTATTATCGAATATGAGGATGGACTCGACGAGGACTACTATTATCTATCGGATATGAGAATGGACTCGACGAGGACTACTATTATCGAATATGAGCAACGAGCACGTCGTCCACTTCAGTGCTCTTGGTTGATGTTCTTGAGCGGTGGAGTTGCAAGGACGGGATGGGACTCCTTTTGACGTGTTTCGCGAACTATACCCGGCCCTGACGCCTTATTTATCAGGCGTTCTTGTTAACATGAGATACCCCATTAGTATACAACACTCGCGTGCTTGCTGACTACTGTGATTAGTCCGGCTTTCCTCTCCGTGCGCTAGTCTGAACCGCGATTATACACGGCAGTAAAATATTCCAGAACACCCCCACCCATTCGTGATGTCGGAGGCAACCCTTTGAACGGTAAAAGACCGGGTCTCTTGAGAATGCCGCTCCCACGTGGGCCTCCCACGGCGAGATGATAGGCGACGCGCGGGAAAAGTGAAGGCCGCTCATTTCCCAGTTGGAAGATTCGTGCGTGCCTAGCGCCATATATCTTTCGGGGGTCTTCTAATTGGCGCGAGTCGCGAGCCCTGCTGTCGATCGCTGCACAATGTCGTCAATTCCCCACCAGTCACTCAGTGGGTCACCACTGCCAAACGTTACAATCAAAAACTGCGCATGCCACTCTTCAGGCCCCTTCAGGTTCGCACGAGAATGGCAAAGCCACGCGTGCCCGCAGGCTGTGGGCTGGGATGGATGTCCCACTATTTTTTTTACCCATCTTGCAGGTAGCCGTCCTACCTTGGCTTTGCAAAAGATCAAGAACGCAATTCGAGACCCGGCAATAGAGGCATGCAGTCTACCTATCCGGTCCTTCTGCAAGAGAAGCTTCTACTTAGCTTAGGCCTCTCACCAACGAGAATCGTGTCTCTTCTATTACTAACCGCCAGATTCGAGACGTGGTTCCGACGTCATTGTCAACTTCTTGCACACCAAGGATAAAGCCCCGCTACCGCCGCTATCGCAGCAGCAGCAACAGCAACAGCAACAGCAGCAACAGTTACACTACTGCTTGTTTGTGGATACTACGGGTTGAGAGCATTACAAGTCTGAGAACAGAGACTTCACCAAACGCCGAAAATGTCTCAACCCGATGGCGACATCTCGGCCTCGAAGGGAGACCCTGAGAAGCACCTGCAAGATCCTGAACAGCACCTCTACTCACACGAGCGGCATGGCTCGGTTCAGGGCAAGCTGCGAGGCAGCATCGCTGTGCAACATGTATCCGATGACCTTGTCAAGGACGGCCAGGTCTATTCTATGAACGACGTCGACCCGGCCCTCGATGCAAAGATCCGTCTCGTTAACAAGGTAGGCTTCCAATCCTCTTAGTACTGTAACTGCTGTAACAGCCGGGACTGAACGTTGCCGAGGCCATCGATGATATCGGCTGGACTGGGTGGCAGCTCAAGCTCTTCTTTCTCAACGGCTTCGGCTATGCCGCCGATTCTCTTATCCTCCTGCTCCAATCCGTTACTGCCGGTCAAGCTGCCAAGGAATTCCACCCCTCATTCTCCTATGGCCTCACCGCCGCTGCGTACACGGGCATGTTGGTCGGTGCACTGTTCTGGGGACTGAGTGCCGACATCATTGGGCGAAAGTTCGCATTCAACATCTCGCTCTTCATCTGCTCGGTCTTTGCCATTGTTGCCGGTGCTTCGCCGAACTGGATTGTCTTGGGCCTCTTCACCTGTCTCGCCGCGTTTGGTGCCGGCGGCAACCTCGTACTCGACTCAACCCTCTTCCTAGAGTTCCTACCGGGCAGATACCAATGGGTTATTACCTTAATGGCGTGTTGGTGGGGTCTTGCGCCGGTCGTTGCTGCCGGCTTTGCCTGGCCTCTCTTGTCTATTCCAAAGTACTACTGTGAAGAAGCTACGGACTGCCCGCGCTCTAGCAACATGGGTTGGAGATACATCTGGTTCGCCAACGGCGGTCTCGTCTTGGTATGTAGCATCCTCCGAGTCACGGTGATCCGGATGAAGGAGACACCCAAATACCTCCTTGCCAAGGGCCAGGATGAGGAAGTCATCAAGATTTTTGAGTACATATCGAACAAGTACAATAGGCCGACCAGTCTGACACTGGAGAAACTTCAAGCCTGCGGTCCCATCATATCGACCTATGGCAACTCGCGTTACGGCTTCTCCGAACTTGTCGCCCATCTAAAGGGTCTTTTCCAGACCAGACTCCTCGGGCTGTCTACTGGTCTGATTTGGCTCAGCTGGACTCTGATTGGCTTGGCCTATCCGCTCTTCTATGTCTTTCTGCCCGACTTCCTGGCCAGCAGAGGTGCGAGGACCGGTGAAGCTTCGCCATACTACACGTGGAGGAACTACATGATCACCAACACCGTGGGTATCTTTGGCCCTGTGCTAGCCGGATTCATGTGCAACAACAAATACTTGGGTCGCCGGTATACCATGGTCATCGGTGCGCTTCTCTCCATGGCCTTTTTTTTTGCATACACGGCCGTGAGGACGGCCACGCAAAATCTGGGCTTCACATGTGCCATCTATTTTGTTGTCAATGTCTGTCGGACTATTCCTCCACCGTCATTCTGGCACTGACAGATTTTCCAGGTGTACTATGGCACCCTCTACGCTTACACGCCTGAAGTGCTCCCCTCTGCCCATCGTGCAACCGGCTACGGCATTGCCATCGGATGTAATAGAGTTATGGGTCTGGTCTCGGCCTTTGTTGCTGCATACGCCAACACCGCGACCTCAGCTCCCATCTATGTATGTGCTGCGTTGTACATTGCAATGGTACGACTCTGTGATATTCAGAACGGAGATGCTTTAACTAACAATCTTCAGGCGTTCGTTGCTTGGGTCATGCCCTTCGAGCCTTATGGGAGGAGGTCGATGTAGAAGGCCAATTCTTCTTTGCTTGTAGGAGGAAATACTGGAACATCAGCTGCGGCAATTATATCCGAGTTGCCAACTAAACGTTGACTAGTGCTTAGCCCAATAGAGTGGCCAGTCAAATCAATCAACTTCATCAACTGGCCTATGCAGTAGATTGATTGACAGTTTGTACGGAGGTCCGTGCAAAAGCTTTTGCACCCCTTGCGAGTGGCGTTTTAGTCTCCTGCTACAGGCCCTTCGGACCCTTTGCCCCTCAATCACAGTATCCCAGCTGCACCTGTAATATAAAGGCATTGACTCGAAGTGTGAGGCCTCTAGGGATTAGTTTATTTGATACGTGGCAACGAATTAGTATCTTTGCCTTATTATTGTGACTAAAGCACATCCGCCCCTCTGGCAAGGCGGGGGCGGAGAGTTGTGCCACGCTTAAATATTAGCGCTGCGGGGCTGCCGACACCAGCGAAAGGAAAGATAGACCTAAATGCAAAGGAGTTGGGCGACGCCTAAATGAAAGTGTTTGCAGGATGACATTTGACTGGCAGTCCTTGTTGTATTCCCTTCAGCTTCAACATCTGATCTAATTAGCGACATATTCTGGCTGGTGGACGCCTTCACCTCTGCCACTTAACTCATAAGTCATCAACAGAAGCTACACTGAGCGTAACAAGTATTCTGAATCTTTCTATCACATGATTTTAACTACTGTACAATACACTGCAGGACGTAAATCCGCCCTAAGTCGGCCTTGAAAAGCTGCTAATCGGAGGAGGTGTCGAGATACCGACCTAATCATTCCACGCACGATACAGCACCCTAAGTTTGAGTGCTGAGGTGCCGTGTAATTAATACCTAAAAGGATGGGAGATTAGACGTATTATATCAGAGACAAACAATATCTAAACTCATACACTCTAGGTATGCTTCATATATTATGGTGCCCGCCGCCAGTGGGACATTAGGGCACCTGATAGTAACTAATGTGGATGCCGTTGCCTAGTGGGCAACAGGAGGCCAATGGAATCGCACAGATAACCAATGAGATCTCGCCCAAGGCTAGCGGCGAGTCACACGGACAGCGAAACAACCAATGAATAAGCTTGAAAGTCACAGGCGGGGAGAAGTTCCGCGGTACTTAAATCCTTACAAGTACTGTACCGTTGTTGCACACCGCAAGAGGAGAGGGCGACGTACGTCCTTGCAGGGGGTTAGGCGATCACGTGGGTCCTAAACTAGACTAACTAGGCAGGTAGGTCACAGTTGCATACGTAGTTGCCAAATAGCCCGCGGCCATTTTGCTTCCCCCCGGTGCGGTTAGTTCGGATAGCTAATATTGATTTAACTGGTGCGCCAAGTTAGCTTAATGTTGATCTCGGCACTGCTTGGCTTTGATTAGTGGCTGGATAGCTGGGTCATCATCAGTCAGGGTTGGTCTCGGCATTAATTACTTTTGCTCCATGAATGGATTTTGATAGAAGCTGATCCCATGGGCCGGAGATCCGCGGTTGGGGCCAGAAGCTATCGCAAGATCAAGTCCAATCCGACTACGAAGCAGCGTCGTGTCTCTGTGAGGTACGTAACACGACATGCAGGGTTTAATGCTGCAAATGTAGGAGGAGCTGTTGGCTATGTCTACCATCTAATTGGCGTGACGGTGATCGCTCCGCTTTTGACGCAATCGAAGATGTCCGGGGATTAGAAGTATTTAGCATGGTTAGTTGTAGATGGAGATGTCATCTTCTTCTTGAACGCACTGCAAGTTGGTACTGCACCCACTGCTAGTTGGTACTGCACCCACTGCTAGTTGGTACTGCACCCACTCCTAGTTGGTACTGCGCCCGACATGGCTTCCACCGAGAAGCACGATGGCAGTGTTGCCCTATCTCAAGAGCTCGGTGCCAATGCGACACTCAAGGGGGCAGATGCCAGGCGTTCATCGGTCATTGCGATGCAAACGGTGGCCGAGCACTCTCACGACGGCGACGAAGCATTGAAGGCATTCCAAGACGGTGAAATGGCAGAAGAGCTCGATGAAGCAACCAACAAACGGTTACTCAGGACAATCGACCTTCACATGCTGCCCATCATGTGCTGTGTGTACGGCTTGAACTATCTGGACAAGACGACGCTGAGTTACGCGTCGATCATGGGCATCAAGAAGGACATTGGCCTAGTGGGCAACGACTACCAGTGGCTCGGCTCCATGTTCTACTTTGGATATCTGGTATGGGAATATCCCACCAACAGGTTGCTGCAGCGGCTGCCACTGGCCAAATACTCGGCACTCAATGTTGTCTTGTGGGGCACGACGCTCGCGTTGCATGCAACTATCAGCGATTTCTCCAGCGGGGTCGCCGTGCGCTTCTTCCTGGGCATTTTTGAGAGTGCTGTCACGCCTGGCTTTGCTCTCTTGACGTCGCAATGGTACACAAGACGCGAGCAGGGCGCGCGTACGGGTCTGTGGTTCTCCTTCAACGGCGTCGGTCAGATCTTTGGTGGATTCATCGCGTATGCAATCGACCGTGGTGTCAATGCTCATGGATCCGCGCTGGCATCCTGGAAGATAATCTTCCTTGTCAACGGTTGCCTGACCGCGACGTTGGGGGTAGTCTTCTTCTTCATCATCCCCGACAATCAGCTCAACGCTCGATGGCTCTCGAGGAAAGATCGAGTGCTTGCCGTTGCTCGGGTTAGAGTCAATCAGCAAGGCATTGGCAACAAGAACTTTAAGATGTACCAGTTCAAGGAAGCGCTGGTCGACCCGATGACATGGGCATTCGTCTTCTACGCTCTGACGGCTGATATCCCCAATGGCGGGATCTCCAACTTCTTCTCCCAACTTGTTCGTACCTGCATTCCCTCTCTCGCTCCCCTCTCGCACGGTGCCTTTCCCCCCCACTGACTCGACTTCGTGCAGATCGTGTCTATGGGCTATACGTCAGCTGAATCGCTCCTTTACGGCGCGCCCGGCGGCGCCGTCGAAGTGATCGCTTTGATCAGCTCCGGCCTGATCGGTGATTGGCTGGGCAACCGCATTCTGGTCTCGATGGTGGGTCTAAGTATCGCATTGATCGGAATAATCATCATGGTCGCTCTTCCACAGTCGGCCAGTCACGCTCGGCTCGCGGGCTTCTATCTTACCCAAGCATCGCCCACACCGTTTGTGGCACTGCTGAGCTTGATTGCGACGAATGTTGCAGGCTACACAAAGAAGACGACGGTGGCGGCACTGTTCTTGATCGGATACTGCGTTGGCAATATCATCGGACCGCAGACCTTTCGCCCGAAAGATGCGCCCCACTATGTGCCGGCGGAAATTACCATTCTGGTCTGCTGGGCGGCGTGTCTGGTCGATTTGCTGTTTATCCATTGGTGGTTCAGCCGTAAGAACAAGGAGAAGGCCGTGTTGAGGGCAGATCCTGCGTATGTCAAGCTGGAGAATCAAGAGTGAGTGGATCCTTTTTTCCCTTGAATCTATATGCTTGGGTTGACACGCATTGCGCAGGTTCCTCGATTTGACCGATGGAGAGAACCCGGATTTTGTTTATACGCTATGAAATTTCAGCTTTTCTTTTCGCGGTAGCTGAGAGACCTGATTGAGGGAAGGCTGGTGCTATGACTTATGAATCTCTACCCCAACTCAACTGGCCTACTACATGTACATGAGAGATGAATTTGTTTGAAGCCGACAAGAATGATGCTGTGCAGTGCCGTTGAGGGAATTACTTGTAATGATACTGTGCGGTGCAGTTGAAGGAATTCCTTGTAATGATGCTGTGCAGTGCCGTTGAGGGAATTACTTGTAATGATGCTGTGCAGTACAATTAAAGGAATTACTTGTAATGATGCTGTGCAGTACAATTAAAGGAATTACCTATAATGATGCTTAAAATTTGAGTTAAGCTAGGCACCTGCGGTAACTAAATGCCCCACCCCCTCTCACAGCAAAGGAGCCTGTCAACAGTGGCCCCCACAAATCAACCAATTGTTCACACATAGTGATGCTGTGAACGTTGGGCAAGGCATATGATTGGCCGATATCAAATTAACCAAGTTTGATTATATGGTCATGCTGCTGAAGTAGTTGAGTTGTCACATATTATCCAAAGCAGAGGTCCAATTCTGGCGGGAGCTGGTCAGTTGTAACGGCCCAGATGCCAAGTCTCGGAGTCGGGACATCGCTTCTGCGACGTCGGAGGAACAGAGCCCCAAACCCAATACACAGGGATAAAACATTTCTGTCTCTCTGTGTGCGGAGAGGTTTCGGACCAGCGGATGTTGGGAGAAAGGATAAATAGTAATGGATCCAGAGAGGAGAACGAGGTTCTCCAGAGATTAGTTTGATTCCGAATGATACGCATTGCTCTACAATATAGTGCCTGTCTATACACCCGTTACATCAGTAGGTACTGCGCACGCCCACCCGTTGATCCAACGCAGCCAAAACCACAACCACGTGCAGGTGCCACCTTGCCACCTGTACTTGTCACAGTCTGAATGTTTTATCGTCCAAGGCCACGTCGGCACGACTACGGGATGGGATACGATGTCAAGGACTCGAATAAAGATTGGTTAAAAAGAGAAGGGTGAGGACGAAACAAGGGTGAGCAGAGTGACAGAGCAAGACTGTCAGAGTCTAATGATTGTAGACCTAGATAATTTCATTCAGAGCAATGTAGATGGAGATGCAAGCAAAAAGCCCGAGGTCATTTTATGGCTGCCTGTTCCGTCCGTTGCTCCACCTCTCGTAGTGCCCTCTTTCCAGCCATTCCACGATACGCCTTAACAATCCGATCACACCAAGACAGGCGACCTGCCAAGGATGGTTGTACAGAATCTTTAGTCTTCGATCACACAAAGACAGGCGACCTGTCAAGGATGGTTCTATAAAATCTTTTAGTCTTGATCCAGCAACACGAATACTTTTGCTTACCTGGAACGCTGCAGGCCGCCACTTTCCGCCTCCTGAGGCATGATTGCCGGCCCGCCTGTCAGATTGGCGACGAATTCACGATACCTAAAGACGTCGCCGTTGGTCTTGCGCTTGTGTGGAATGCCGAAACTGCGCACGCCTGGAATGTCAATGGTCTGCCTGCCCAGCATTCGCCGACCAGTGAATCCGTCTGTGGCGCGGTCGATGTCTCGCTCTGTCAAGGAGCGCTCTCCCAAGTCGGGCACCGTCCCGAGCAGGCCGGCCTTCAACTCGCTGACCTCGATCTGTCCACTGTCATCGTTGTCAAAGGCCGAAAAGGCGTTGAGGAGTTCCTGCTCTGGGGACAGTCCGACCAGGATATCGGCTAGCTGATTCAGGTACTGCGGTAGGTTGAGTTGCTGCGGCTGTCCTGGAGGGAAGAACTGGGCCAGGTTATTCTCCTGCAGGCCCAACGATTGCAGTGTTTCGGCCACGGAAGAGGCCGTGATGAGGCCGGTGGAATTGGGATCGAGCACGGCAAACGATTCTCGGAGGCTGTGAAGCAATTGCGGAGGGAGCTTGGACAGATTGTCGGCCTGGGAGAAGGCGCCACCACGCAACGGCCGTTGTGGCGAAGGCTGCAGTGAAGGTGCGTCGGCCATGGGCGGCGGCGTCGGCAGTTGTCGAGCCGTGGGCGACGCAGGTGGTTGGCTGCGTGCACTGGGCCGTTTGGTTGGCGTGTCGAGGATGTGCTCCTCGTCTTGGCCGTCCTGCTCGGACACGGTATAGGCGTGCTTCAGCTTTGAGGGCGACGTCATGGGAGAGGCCTGTGTCCGGCTCGGAGGCGTGCCCGGTCTCTCTCTCGTTGGCGAGGGCGATGCAGGGGATGCGGCGCGCCGGAAGGGAGATGAGCGGGGAGAGTTGAGCGACGACTTGAACGTCGACTGTTTGAGGGCATCAGCAGTGAGTTGAGGAGGTGGCGCTGGTGGAGCGAGCAAAAAGCCTTACCATGCTTGCTGTTGTTGACGTGGTAGAATGGTGGCAGCTGTTGTCGTCGTTGTTGACGTGGTAGAATGGTGGCAGCTGTTGTCGTCGTTGTTGACGTGGTAGAATGGTGGCAGCTGTTGTGGTCGTTGTTGACGTGGTAGGATAGTGGCAGCTGTTGTTGTTATTGACGTAGTAGAATAGTGGCAGCTGTTATTGTTGTTGACGTAGTAGAATAGTGGCAGCTGTTGTTGTCTTCTAGCCTGATTACGCCTGTCACTCACACAGCCTCTAAAAGAAAGAGGATGTTGTAGTTTTGAATTTGGCAGACTGTAGCGCGCAGTTGCTGCTTGAGGGCCAGTTGGTTACTGCTTGAGGGCCAGTTGGTTGCTGCTTGAGGGCCAGTTCAGTGCTTACGTACACAGTACTGACTCGTGCGTCATTCTCGGAAGCATAGCATAATACTCCACTCCGCTTTCAGACGGATGTAAACAACAGCGGTTGCCGGGCGCGGGAGTTGCCGGTCGATCAGGGGCTTGGCAGGCAGGTGTCAATTTAGAGTTGGTCCCGCCTGCCGCCACGCTACCCTCTCAATTTCTTGGCGACGCTCGGGGTCAGCCCCAGGCCAACTGCGCCCCTCGCGCGTCCTCCACCGCCAGCGCAAAGAATCGACACCACCGTCGGTCCTCTACCACCGCCAGTGCAAAGAATAGACGCAGCCCACCAGTATATTGATGGCTTGAGCGCCCGCTTTTGGTTTGCTTGCGATGGCCGCCCCATAGTTGCCGCCCTGTCGCCGCCGCCCTATCGCCGCCGCCCTATCGCTGCCGCCCTATCGCCGCCGCCCCATCGCCGCCGCCACCGAGCCTGCGTCTGCGTGTCCTCGGCGGTAGAAGGCCTTCCGAGGATGTGCAAGAGTGCAGCCGTGCGGTAACAAGTCCGACTCGTGCAAGAGTGCAGCCGTGCAGTCACAAGTGCGACTCGTGCAAGAGCGCAGCCGTGCGGTAACAAGTCCGACTCGTGCATCAGCCGTGCGAGAGCAACTCCGACTCGTGTGCGCCCGTCTCCGCCATGGCAGACATCCTTGGCAACAGGTCGCCGGAGCCGCGGCCGCCGCCGCCGCCGTCGCTCGGCTCGAATCCGGGCTCTCCCAAATCGTCCACCTTCTCCGCACACTACAAGGTCTCGTCGCGCAGCTCCATCCGACTGCCGTCACGAAATGGCTCCCACGCCTCCTCTCAGCCCTCGTCGGCCACTCGCCACAACACAGTCCAGCGACCGGCCAAGCGGCTGAAGTCGCAATACCCTCTCGATTCGGCCGAGCCGCACGTCGAGTACATTCTCGTCGCCTCGTTCGACATCGACCGCGGGCCGATTATGGAACACCAGTATCCAGGCGCCATCAGCCCGGACGAGCACATGCTGGCCGAGCTCATGCTGCCCGACCAGACGCACATGCGGCAGCAAGACTGGACCATGTTCTTCCTGCACAAAGACAACGGCAACCAAGAAGACGAAGCGGCTGAGAAGGCGGCCAGGCGCCAAGCCCGGCGTAACCGGAGAGCCGCGCGGGGGACGGCTGCCCAGTTGGGCAGGGCAGGTGAGGAGGAGCAGGAAGAAGAAGAAGAGGATGACGAGGTCGACGTCGTCGACGACGACGACGACGACAACGACAGCGACAACGACGGCGACAACGACGGCGACAACGATGGCGATGACGGCGATGACGGCGATGACGGTGATGACGGTGACGAGAGCAGCGACGATGACGACGACGACGACGCTAATGAGTCAGCCCCGTTGATGTATGTGCTCAATCTGGTCAATACAAAGCAGGACAGCTCTGTCAAAAGGGGCGCGGTGGTCAAGGCAATGGCCATCTGTACGCGCCATTCGTTCTTGCACATATACAAACCTCTGCTGCTACTCGCCCTCGAGGATTATATGAAGTCACCCACGCCAGACACGCTCGAGCTCTTGTACACCGCGTTGAACAGCATGGACGTGTCCATGATGCCCCGCCTGTCTCGTACCGAACGCCACATTTTACAGGCCACCGACGCCAAGGACATGTTTGTGGAGAAGTTTGAGCAGATGATCGCTCAGAGGGCAGACGACGCCCTCGCCGGCAGACTGCCTCTTCCGCCCGTCGGCTCGCCCGGCCGGTCGGCAGTGGCGGCCCCGTACGTCGTTCCTCGAGACACACACGAGCTCGAGTCGAAGATCGTCTACAACGGAACTCCGATCCCGGTGCGGGTGCCGACAGCCCTCTCGCCCGAGACGGTGGGCGACTTCTCCTTGATCAAGCTGATTCAAACCTTCGGCGGCCCTCACCAGTCTCAGCCGCAACCTTTTGCGCTCCACCCGCACCTCACCAGCTCAGGCGCCTATACTCACCCGATCATCGTGCTGATCAACGCCATGCTGACGCAAAAGCGAGTCATCTTCCTCGGCCACAACCAGCCGTCTGGCGAGGTTGCCGAAGCCGTGCTTGCCGCGTGTGCGCTTGCCTCGGGAGGCCTATTAAAGGGCTTCACCCGCCACGCCTTTCCCTACACCGACCTGACCAAGATCGACGAGTTGCTGAAAGTGCCCGGCTTCATCGCCGGTGTGACGAATCCGACGTTCGCCTACCACCCAGAGTGGTGGGATCTGATCTGTGATCTGCCCACGGGGCGAATGAAGATCTCGTCCAGCATTGAGCCCGCGCCCGTCACCGAGGGCACGGCATACTTCCACCAGCACCAGCACTCTCTCCTGTCCAACTTGCAGAAGAGTGATCATGGCAGCGACCCAACGGGCGACATGCTCTTCATGGATGACGTCACCCGGAGCATCTCCTCCCGCCACGGTGAGGCAATCATTCGAGCCAAGTTCCGCGCCTACATCACCAAATTCACCAGAGTGGCGGCCGCCTTTGAAGAGACGGTCTACGGCGCCAGCAATCTGACCGCGCTCCCGCCCACCGAGGTGGACAAAGCCGACGGAAGCACATCCAGTAGCAGCGCTGCCACCGGCTCGAGGACGAGAGCCATGTCGTTGAGGACGCTGGGCAGAAACGTCAAGGGCCATGGCTATGTGTGGCCCAGCGAGGAGGCCAAGGCCCGGGAGTTGGCCGCGTCGGCAGCACGCATCGAGGGATGGCGCAACACCAGATCCTACTACGCCTTCATCTCCGATCTGGCCAGCCAGACCAAAGCCCCTCCGTGTCCCAAATCGTCGGCCTCCATGGCCGACATGCTGGCCTCCAAGCAGTACCTCGACATCTACCACTCGCTGTCCAAGCTTCGCACCCTACGCCTGTCTTCCGCAGAGGCCGGCGCCATCTACCTCGCTCTCGAGGCTTACTGCAACGACTATCAAAGCATTCTCGAGCTCCTGGAGCTAACGCCAATGTCCGAGGCTGGCCTCTTTCACCTCGCGCTGGGGCTGTGGCACGAAGATGGTCGCGTGCGAGACGCCGTCACAACCCTGCTGGATCGAATCCGCAACCACCCTGCCGGCCGACTGTTTGTCGCCCGAATCGGCGGCTGGGCCAGCGCTGGCTTCGCACGCGGCCTACAAGGGAAGGAAACACGCGTGAAAAGTGCGCACGAGGAGGCCAGCATGAATGGGCATCTGCTCGCGCCGCTGTCCATCAACGCGCGGCCGAGCTAGAAGCTCAAGCGGCGGCGGCGCCCGCGGCGACGGCAGCAGCAGAAGCAGCAGCAGAAGCAGCAGAAGCAGAAGCAGAAGCAGAAGCAGCAGAAGCAGCAGAAACAGAAGCAGCAGAAGCAGCAGAAGCAGCAGAAGCAGCAGAAGCAGCAGAAGCAGCAGCAGCAGCAGAAGCAGCAGCAGCAGCGGCCGGAGGCCTTCTACGCCCCGCGAACGCACGCCAGCACTCTCGCTGCTGTAGACACACGTGCGACAACGCAAATCCAGTATTATTATTGTTGTTGTTGTTGTTGTTATTATTATTATTATCACTTTTACAGTCAGGTACTCTTGCACGCCCAACCTACCTACCTGTCTGTCTTGCTTTGCAACGCTCAATCAAAAACTCTCGTCGGAGCCGAGATCCGGAATTAGCCAAGCGCCCGTGGCCCCCAATAGCGCGCCGTTGCGCACACCCCTGTCCATTCCTACACAAGGCCTATTGGGCTTCCTTCGGACTATTGAATTTTGGCTCAGCGCTCCACCCACTCAGAGTAATTATCCTCGCCCCGGAGATCGGGCACTTCCACAAAGCTACTAACGAACTTAGAGCCACGCCGACGGATCTCACCCGCCGGGCCCAGACCTCGAGTGGCTGCTCACCTGTGCACCCTCACCTTCAGGCCCCTGGCCTTCAGCACGTAGTCGGCGCATTCGAGAACACCCACTCCAGGCGCCGGCCATTGCCTTGGGCAGAGCCCAATTTGCCCTTTTTGCCAACCCCATAGGACGCCATCCCCGTGGAGATCCACCATGTGCCCGCCATGTGCCCACGCGGACTGCCGCCGTTGCACTCTCGACTTCGGCTCCCCTAACTACCGCCCATCCTGCTCAGCCTTTGGTCGTCGCTACGAAGGATGCTGCTTATTTGAGGACCACGCCATATTTCGCTTGATAAGGGCCCAAGTTCTACAGTGCTCTACTAATATGGGCCGAGACGGTTTGTTTTCTTTGTACAAGTAAGCCGCGTTGTCGCTGCTGCTGCTGCTCTGCAGTAGCATGCATGGCCTTCAGTTTGGGTCTATTTGTGCAACTCTTCTCTTGATACCTCTACCCAGCTTGAGCGGCCCCTGGCTAACAGCAAGGTCTTCGCGTGCGGACGATCGGCCCCGATCGACAGATCTTCTTCGATCGTCAGATCTCTTGGTGTGCCATTGATCGTCGTCCAGACTTGCGGCCAGACTACTGTACTAGCACAACTGCGCAACATCCTTTTTTATCTCGACAGCCATTGATCGTCCAGACTTGCGGCCAGACTACTTGTACTAGCACAACCGCAACCAAAGTGCATAGTCTGGCACAGCAGACGCGCGCAATCTTCTTGGTGCGCCATTGATCGTCGTCCAGGCTTGCGGCCAGACAGACTACTAGCACAACTGCGCAGCATCTTCTTCTCTCGACAGCCATTTCGACCGTACTGTTCATTCTTGCACATGGCCCGTACCAATGGCTGACGTCGCTTCGGCTATGGACATCGACCAATGCTGACCGTAGTCCGTCTCACACATAGCCCTGTCAGATGTATTACTACACCCCACAGCACCCTCGGCCTGGTCGAAGGCGCCCACTTGCTAAGCAAAGATTTTGCCTAATGCTGGTGCTCCTAAGCATAGCCAATCTTGACTTTGCCCACGAGGTGGCATTTGACACGGCAGTTTGTGAATCCAAGCAATTTCATGAGCTTGAACTGCGAGCTGACATCCATATCGACACACGACAACGAGAGCCCACGCCTAGGATCTGGAGACGGCAGACTGAAGATGGCGTCTCGTCATCAACTTCGTCGCTAACAACCTCGTCCGAAGCTACCGCCACGTCTAGCGCCGCGTCGTCTACCAGCTCCGATGCCTCGGCCACCGCCACCTCCCTCCCCGTGCCCTTCGACTCCTCAATCGGCAGCAACTTCACCTCGTCCTCCTGCCCGGCTTTCTTCACCACCTTTCTCTCTAATACCACCTTCCTCAGCTGTTTACCAGTCTCCCTCCTCCTCCAAAACAGCCTGGCATTCTTCAACGCCCAACGCTCAGCCACTGTCCTCTCCGAAGTTCTCGACGTTGCCTGTACCGCGCCTCTGTCTGTCTGCTCACCACTCATGACAAGTCTCGCGAATCAACTTCTAGACAGCTCCAATTGCGCTGCCGATTTCAAACGTGAGCAGCCGCTTGTGATTCAGGCTTTTAACGGCCTCGTTGCTTACGAGCCTATCTTCAAGGCCACCTGCCTCAAATACGGCACCGATGACGATAATTACTGCTACACCGATGCTGTCACCAACACCTCCAACCCGGCCAATGTATACCCATACTACACCGCCATCGGCCTCTCCTTGCCCACAACCGCCGACCCAACATGCAATACCTGTCTGCGGCAGACGATGCGAATATTCGCCGACTACGCCCTAGAGGCAGTCCAGCCCCTCAGTCAAACCTACGTTGCCGCCGCCGACCAAGTTAATCAAGATTGTGGCGCTGCTTTCTCAGATGCCACAGTCAAGGCCGGCAGTGTGGACAGTGCTCTGAGCAACGAGGTCACGAGCATCAAGGGCGCCGCCGCCAAGTCCAAAAATATGCCAGAAAGACTTGTATTCTGGATATCTTGCCTGGTCTTGAGCGTCGTGCTTCTGACTGTGTGACCGAGTTGCCCGTTGAAAACGTCGTCTGAACGAGAAGCCTCTCGGCCATTTCGAGGCTACCTAGCACCTACTTACTACTGAGTATCTATTTTGCATTAATGACCTTCTTCATGGTCTTTACATAGTCTCCTTGCAGGGCGACCAGTCGTGGCACAGTCATGGCCCAGAGACTTCGAGCCGAAGCCAGGCAGACGCCTATTTCCCAGTAACATGCACAAAGGCATGTACACAGCTGGGACAGCTCTAATGAATGGATGGACATGCAACCGCCGCAATCAAAACTGTCAGCGTGGCAATACTTTTGGGAAATTTGCTCATGACGGTGTTGTGGCTGTTGTTCTTGCCACACTGTATTTGTTGGAACGCATTGGATTTCATAACAATCAAGGTACCATCATATTCCAAATATAGAGAGAAAGATACTATAGTGGATATGGCGAAATAGGCATGCCACGAGAGTTTGCCGCAGCTAAACAACCAAGTAGTTAGAGACTAAGCAAATCAAGACCTGCTTGCTAGAGAAGAGAGAGAGCCTTTTTCGAAACGGGTCAGAGGGGAGTGGGGCCATTGGCCGGGCGAGGCCCGGGGAAATCTTGGCGAGGCTGCGTCTTGGCGCCGCCGAACAAGAGGGCCAAAACTTGCTCAAAAAAACTTGCTCAAGATCCATCAACGGCTTGATCGCCTGAATCAAGTGGCTGTAACAACGCCATTTCCATTGCGCGTAATGCTGTCTCAAGATGATGAACCCGTCATGGTTAATTTCGGGTATGGAGGCGGGGGTCGTGGGAAGGGGGAGGAGGATATATATACCAAGGCGGTGGTGAAGGTCCTCAAAACCCGTCAATCATCAACCTGCCGCACGATATGCCATTACACCACAACTACTTCTACTCTTCCTAGCACATCAGTACAACACTCGTACACAGTCCCTCAGAGTACACCTATTCTTCCTCGTGCTATATTTACACATACATCCAGCAGAAGTCCTCGTTCATCCCATTCAATTCATCCATTCCGTCCTAGGCTTCTTCTTCTTCTCCTTCTCCTCCTCCGCCACCGACCCATCAAGCATTCAGCCTCATATACATCTATCTATATCACTACACCATGTGCGGTGACCACTTCTCACGCACCCCCACAGTCGACTCCGGCGATCTCGTTGCCATCATCCACCCATCTTCTCAACAGCCGTCCATCTTCCCCGGAGGCCGGCTGCATCTCTCAAATCGCCTGCCCGGAAGCACAGTCTCGACGTTGAATTGTAGTCGTCATCACTACAATGGTGTCTCATCTCCGTACTCTCCTTTGTCGTCATCATCGTCATCATCATCCGCGGCTAGAGCGCCAGACCTGTCCACGGCAAATGCACCAGGCCTGCTCAGCGTGAGGATCCACCAATTCGGCCAGCCGCTGCTCCCGTTCAGCGCCGAGTCCGCCAATCCCGTGCTGCATTCGTTTGCCATTTCGCCTGGTGCCGCCGGCGACGATGAGAGCTGCTTGGTGGGCAGGCGTCTGAATCTCGGCGTCGGAGGCGACGGCGTCGTCGGAAGGACCGTCAGCCTGATCGATGAGCAAAAGCAGGTCCTCCTCGGCCAAGGCGTGATCGGGTGGATCTGAATGGAATCATTCGGCACTTACGCCCTCGATCTTTGTTTCCCTGAGCCGCCCTGGGCGTTTTGGCACCGCAGGTGGGTGGGGCCACGGAAGTTAATCGTCAATTTTTAAATATCATTCTTTGTTATTGTCACCGACGGTCGGGATCAAAAAGCAGGACGAATGAATGAATGCATAGGCATCTCCAACTGCGACAAATGAGTTTCATAAGGCTTTGTGCCAGTTTTGTCCTGTTCGGAATATTGCAGTGTCCTTTGTCCGTGTCCTTTTCTTAGCTCGCCTACACACCATAATCGCCACCGCCACCGCCACCGGCAACATCTCAGCTGGTCCAGTCGCGTGGATCTAAGTGTCAAAAGGGGGTTTCTGTGTGGTAGGGCGACTTGGCAGCTGCGGCCGGGTCACATGGTGGATGGTTAAGCAAAAACTCCCCGAGTCTTGAGTACCTAGTGCTAAGTGGGGCGCCACACCTAAATAACAAGAAGCCCAACTCACCCATAGTGAAAAAGCACTCGTCGTTTCAGCTTTAGCGTCTGTGCTTAGCTTTGCCAGAGGTGTATGTGGGCAGTGGGATTGCAGAGCGAGATGCTGGCCCCACAGGTTGAGATTGGCGCATAGCAGGAATTGAGAGAGAAAGAGAGAGAGAGGGAGGGGAGAGGGAGGGGAGGGGGAGGGGGTACCTACACTATTGACCATTATTTTCTCAAATTGAGCGAATGCTTTCGCGATGTCTCTCACCCTTTTTTTCTGTCTATATATACCCTTCGTTCCTCGCCTGATAAACTCAAGATCGCCTGTTGCTCCCATCTGCAGCATTGTACAGCGGGTGTCGACCCCGGTGCGCGGGACCGGTGCTTTTAGCGCATAGCTATCGAACAGGGGTATCCTCGTTATGTGACAGGAGTACCATGATACCTGTGATTGAGGGCACCGTCCAGCTGATAAAAGCCCGGATTCAGTGTGCCCTGTTTTGTGTACCTGGAGAACAAATCTTGTTGTTTTCGGTCTCTCGCCTAACTTAGATCAACCAACTACCTACACTGCCTTTTATTCATCTACCCAGACTCTTGCTATTTCTTCGCATCCTCCTCGACTTTTCCCTTGATATGGAGAGTAGTCAACGAACTGAGCGAGAATCTGCCAAGGATGTCGAGCCTGGGCCCAGCGGCCAGGAGAGCTTCTCGGAAGCGGGAGCTACTCTGTGTCAGTTTGTTGTATATCAGGATCCTAGAATACTACTAAACGATATACCAGTAAATCCCACAGGAGCGACTCACGAATCTGAACGACCACGTTCACTTCATCCAGACCAGCAATCTATCCGCCCTCTTCCTGCTGGCACCGCTGATCGCGGACATCGTTATTCGCTGGCCCGTCGTGCACAGTGTTTATCATTACTTGCAGTTGGTCTCTCTTCGAAAGATGTCGAATATCAGAGTGGGATTCCGCCGCGAACCCAGCGCAATATTTGGAACAAGGCAAAGGCTCGAGGATATGATCCTAAAGTCAGTCCCTATGTTCTTGATTCATATATTATAGACGGTGAGCGTTCGGGAAGGCCGAAGGCGGCGTCAGCAGAGGCATCAGCAGAGGCGTCAGCAGAGGCATCCGCAGACGCGTCTGCAGAGGCGTCGGCAAAGGAATCCACAGAGGTAGAGGAACAATCCTTAGCATCTGATAGATCTGATAAGGCAGGGCTAGCTCGGCCCTCGGGCTGATGTGACAGAACTCAGTTTGTGGCATATCATCCCTTGGGTATTGAAAGGGCTGACACAGGATGGCCAAAAGCCGAAAGCCAAAAAAAAACACTTAGTAGAAGGAGGCTTTTGTGGCCATCTTGTCGGACAAAGCCGATGGATGCTTGGTCAAGGAAGAAGAAGTCCAACAGGACAAGGCAGCACCGCTCTGGTTAATTGAAATTGACAAGGATCGCGCTGGTAGCGATTCCACTGTTGGATCGAATGTGGCAGACAGAGTCACCGAGTCGCCACAGTCTATTTTCCGAGACCGGCGTCGGATGATGGCACTAGTCCTCTTTACACGAGCCAGCCTGAGCGTTTCAGCTCTGACAAGGCGGCATCCCAACTATCATCCCCTGGCTGGCTTACAACCTCTTTGACGCTGTCAACCTCCTCGTGAGTTAATTTAAATTGGAGCTTGTCGTAAATGTGCGGAAACATGCCCTCGCCATATCGCGGACCGCAGATCTTGGCGTCTGGAGACTCCCACCGAACAAGCTTCCGCTCCTCAAGGGCTTGGTATGGAACTCTGAGTAAGTAGACCGAGTCTCGAGAGGATGAAGAAGGCCCAAAGAAGAATTTGAGTGTGTTTGGTATCTGCGCGGCCGTCGACATGTGCACGAAGCCAGACTGTCGGTCGAGGTCGCTGACAGGGAGTGAGTAGTCCGGGGGGAGCTGGCCTGCATCTGTGACGGGGACCACGGGCTCCGCCGGTACGATCTTGTAGATGTAGTCCACCTGCGCCGTTGCCATGTCGCCAAGTCGCCAAGGTCTGAGGAATGTATACGCTTTTTTCAGTAAAGTTACACACGACGATGAAGACAAAGCCCCGAATACGTGAAGATTTAGTCTGATTAGTCATCCGGACTTTAGACAAGTCTTTGCCGTCCGTCTTGCCCACACTACTTGCCTGTACGTTATGTTATCATCGGTGAGGAAGCACGGAGTCGTAGGATTATGGCTTGATGTATTGAAAGTGCTCATTTTGCACTATTGCAGTCCTTTGATGTTGTTGTGAGACGCGCGATTACAGCCTCGCAGAACTTGACAAGTTGCATACGTCACCAGGCTCCAGTGGGCGAGTTGGTGCCTTGGGACAAAATGGGCGACAGCAACGAAGTCATGACTGCGTCGGCAGAGCCGCTGTCGCGATATTCTGAGCAACATCCTCACATTGCGTCTCTAGGTGCGCTGCGCGATGTTTTGAACCCGCCAAAAGGAGATAGCGACGCCGACAGCCTGCTCGACGACGAGGGTAGCGATGGCAACAGGGAGAGTAAGCGACCGAAGCGCGCAAGAGCGTAAGTTGCAGCCGCCGCCGATACACTTGTCAGATTTCATCGCGCTGTTCCCTATTTTCCCCAAAGCATTTTTTTCATGTTATACCCCAACTAGATATGCGTTTCTGACTGGCCATCTGCTAGATGCATTGCATGCCGGAACATGAAGATAAGATGCCTTCCAGTTGAGGGAAAAGATGCATGCCTTGCATGCTCCAAAGTCAATCGCGAATGTGTGATGCCTGGGCCAGCTCGGAAGCGTCAAAAGACTGTTCACAAAGTTGCCGAACTCGAAAAGAAAATCAATGCCTTAACCGAGGCTTTGGTTGCAAAGAATGCGGCAGCCAACCCAACGCCGCCAACTGAGTCTTTAGTTCATGACAGAACGAATGAGTCTCAATCAGATATGACCAGATCCGACAACAATCCTCGAAGCCCTGGGAAGCGGAGCATGAGATCCTTGCGACTAGGAGAACCTCGAGTTGCGTCCCTTCTGCCATCGTCGTCTAAGATTGATATAGACCTCGGCTGGCATAGGCTCGGGAAGCGAGACGTAGTGGATTCTCCCTATGTTGACCCCGTCGACAGAGGTGTACTTGATATGGACACCGCAGGCGCCATATTCAACTACTACGCGACAGAAGTGTTACCCCTCTTTCCAGTGTTATCGCTTCCCTCATACGTCAAAGCGGAAGATGTACGTGCTGCTCGTCCAACACTATTCCTCGCTATCCTGTCCGTTGGAAGCTCAGCAATTCGACCAGACCTGCAGCCAGACCTTCTGGTGGAATGCAGCAAGTCGCTGTCTGAACGGGTCCTGTTCCTGGGCGAGAAATCTCTCGAGCTGGTGCAGGCCCTGCTCATATACACGGCGTATTATGTTCGGTCAAAGTACGCCAAAGATCTCGTCTTCAATCAATACATCCACGCGGCAGTCGTCATGTGCCTAGATCTTGGCATTGGTAAACGGTCTCCAAAATCCTTAAGAAACAAAGACGGAGCCGCGGAAGCGGAAATTCGACGAACGTGGCTTGCTTGCTATTACTTCGCGTCCAGCGTCTCTACCATCCTTCGACATCCGAGCCTGGTGCGATGGTCAGCCTACGTCGAGGAATGCCTAGATTTCTTTTCGACGTCACCACATGCTCTCGATTCCGATGCCTGGCTCTGTGCTCTTGTTCGGGCCCAGCATATCGCGGAAGAAGTCTGCATCGTCTTCACCATGGACGATCCTTCCTCGGAGGTCTCATTCGGTGACACCAAGACGGGATTCCACCTCAGAGCATTAGAGAAGAAGTTAGCAGAGTGGAGGGCAAGCGCTCCTGCCTATATGGACAAACGGCTTATCGAGCATGTTGCAGCCTCACAAAATCTCTATATTCATGAGATCTCGATACAAAATGCGCACAATGTTGGTGAGAGCCAGGCGTCTACGCGCGTGTCGTCTGGTGCGCCTGACCCTGCATCATTAATATCGGCTATCCACATTGACGCACTGACGACGTGTGTGGATTCTTGTCATCGGGTTTTCAATTCATACCTAGCTTTCGACGTGGAGACTGCTCGCAAATTACCGAATCTGTTTATTGTCTGGAATACATATGCTGCTGTGGGACTGATCAAGCTCGACGGTATCGTAAATGGAATTCAATCGCCCTTCCGGACCATCTTCACACCCGAGTTGCACGTGGATCATTACCTCTCGAGCGTCACTCAGAGGTTGCTCGAAGTCAGCGGTGACGGCTGCTGGCCACCGGCTGAAGCCTTCTCATTTGTCATGAAGAAGCTGATCAGCTGGCACCAACACAAGAAAGGAGTCGGACTGTGGATTCCGGGAGATGAGGAAAGCACTCATCAAGCTAAAGACGCCGACAATGACGTCAATGACGGCAGCAGCAGCAACGATGCCAACCTAGAAGCACACGTGATCAGGTCCTGCGCCAACATCATGGACCTGGATACGGAGCAAGTACGACGAGAAGGCCAACAGCAGCAGCAGCAGCAACAATTCAGCCATTCCGGGGGAAACAGCTTCCGGGGAACCGTCAACCAAGGGTTCAGCACGCCGAATACGCACGACAACAACAATAACAAGAACAACAACGGCGACGGCGGTGGAAGTGGGGACAACGGTCCACTGAACCACCAAGTGCCTGTGCCGAGTGAATTCCCACCTTCTCTTACACAAACCAGCAGTGACTTGAACATTGCCTTCGACGCAGCCAACTACAATGTCAACTGGGACGAGCTCAACTTTAGCCAGGACGAACTGAACGTGTTTGACAGCTACATGAATGATCAGGGCTGGATGGGGTATTTGATATGAACTGATCGTGTTTGACAGCTGCATGAATGATCAGGGCTGGATGGGGTACTTGATATGCATAGATGGCATTGGACTAATGGTAGAAAGGATAAGAGTGTAACAACAGACGATCTTGGAATCGATCGATTCATTCAACCCACCCCACCTTCCTGGCAAGAAAGGAAGGTTGGAGGGGAGGAGGGGAGGAAGGAGTAGAGCGTTGACGTCTTGCTTTAAAGTTGCATTGTAATAGCGAAAGCCAAGCGAGGGGGCGAAAATGGTATTGGATGGTTAGCTGTGTCTCTACTCTATCTACTCAAGCTGCAACTCAATATTGATCTGAAATGAATCCTGATAGGGGCGTGCATATATATGTATATACATGTGTGTGTGTGGGTCAGTGTATATCTATGTCTTTTGTCTCTCCTAGGCAATGGCTGAGAACAAAGTGAGTGAATGATATCTATCGATAGAGGAAGGACTGCAGAGTGGGTCAGTGGCGGGATTGACTAACGGTCTGATTGACTAAGATTGATTGATTGATTGATTGATTGACCATCCATCTGATTGACTAACCGTCTGATTGATTGACTAACCGTCTGATTGATTGACTAACCATCTGATTGATTGACTAGCCGTCTGATTAACTAGCCGTCTGATTGACTAACCGTCTGATTGACTAACCGTCTGATTGATTGACTTATCTGATTGATTTACATGAGGCTGTTGAAATGGCCAAACTAGAAAAGACGGCCAAACTAGAAAAGGTCTACGGACAAGTCTGCTGTGCTGTGTCTTTCCAGTTTCTAGATCTGTTCATTGCATTGTACAGCACACTAGCTCAGCTCAATGTGGATGGATAGTGCAGTCCAAGCTTATGGTCATGGCCTTGTTTGAATTCGTGCAGATCCATTGCTCCAGGAGCGCGCTCATCAAGTCGACATCATGCCAAAAATTTGCGGCTAGACTCGGGTTTTGATGAGTCGTCTTTTCTGACACCTGTCCATCGTACTCTGTAAGGACGGACGAGTGCCGCAGCAGAGAACCTCATAAAGACCTGTAGATCGTTGGTCTGCTCCCTGGTAAGAAACACTGAATTCGCCTTGTCTATGCAGGCTCTACAAATTCATTAGGCAGGGTTAGCATGGGTAGTGTTGCCAAGGAAACTGTTGGACTCGGTGCGTTTTTGGGCGTCAGATGAATGTATTGAAGAGTCTGTCTCTCTGCAACCAGTGCGCCTACAAGTGCATCTCGCAATGCACACTTGCCAGAGGCCTCGTACGTCGCCCCGAGTCACAGGAAACCTTGTTGCGCCCTATGGCGTTGGGCTGAATTGAAATACGGACTGTATTTAGGTCAAACGTGAGGGTAAATGAGTGTGTATGGAACCAAATGACGATAGTCAACGCTCAGTTTTACAATTATTGCACAGACTGTTGTAATTACTATGATGACTGCAATAACTGTGAGTTAGCTTGTGTACTCATTCATCTAGTTGCACTATCTAGAATTCAGTCATCTCGCCGCGATTACGTGCAAGGCTCTTCATCTATCGACGTATTTATTGATCGTCGATATACTAATCTGGTCCCAGGCTCCGTTGATGGCCTGTACAATGGCGTTGTCGCTGAAATGATCCATATCCTTGATCTTTTGCTTCTGTGCACGCTAGATATTCTCGATCGCAGCGAGATCTGGAGAGCCTGAGGCGTTGAAGAAGTACTCCAGGCGGATTTGCTCCTTGTATCGACGTACGTCACTCCGTGAGCCTGTACCATGAGCTGAATCTTGATCCACCTCGAGGATAAAGTAGTCGCCTCGATCAATCCACTCTTTAACCTCACAGAGGACTCTATCGATATAGGCTTTACCAGTCATCTTGCCGTTAGACGAGCCGGTCTCATAGAAGATTAATTTTCATCTGAAATTATAGCCGATAGCCGCCCAGACGTGCCAACGCGTTTCATTCTTATATTTTGTAGTTTTGGCGTCATATGAGCGCTGTATACAATCAGGATAATATCGTTCGCAAGCTCTTCGAATAATGGGTAATGTTCGCCTAGGCCCATGGTTGATGTGGCATTCATCTGAAAAGCGAACTCGCCGCTATTGAATCAACGTCCATGAGCGTCTGAGACTGGGATATTCACGACGCTCGATAATAGCCGTTGCTGTAAGATAAGGCATTTTGGCATATAATGCACTTATGATATGCGCGAATCTGAAAGGTTGTACGAATAGTATTTTCGCAAACATTGCAAAAACCTCGATCCAGATTTCTAGCCAGGTACAGACTCGATAGTCAAGTCCTCCTCGAGGAGCCAGTCCTCGATGATCTCAAAGTCGTAATCAGTTCTTTTAACCTTTCTGTCACGTTGTTCAGTCGAATAAGGTGAATTATGATGACGGCGAGAGTCCTGGCGTGGCTGAAGATATCGATAGTCAGTACGGCGGCTAACCCCTGACCACTCAAAAATCCTCTGCTAGGTAATATCGACCGCGTTATCCTGACAAAAACTTGTCTTTGTCTTTGACTGGTGTTGGATTCTCGGGAACCAGCCCGCGACTTGTTTGATAGACAATCCCGCCGTCTTTGTGGGCTCGGATTTGTCCTTCTCCGTTCGGTACGGAGATGACTGATGTAGTATTACCCATGTTAGAGGGATAGCTAACTGTTGTTTTGTAAAGCGCCTAGGGCTGGGGCTTGGTTTCGAGCCTTTGTGTTGATCCTGTAGCTACCTAGGTATCGACGGTCCATGAGGCATTAATATCTCCCGTGTGTCTCAGGCAACAGGTGCGACAGTTCTCTGCCGGTGAACCCTCAAATGTTGAAAGGTCAGTGTCAAAAGTGCAGGCTGCTGCTCTTTTGTATGACCCTCCTGGCTGCTCGTTCTGCTCTGACGCGTTCCTTTGTATCGTGATCCCATGTCTTCGACTGGTGCTTCCGGGACTTTTGGAATCTCTTCCTCTTTTTCCTGTTCCCCGAGTCATTCAATTCTTGGTTTTGTGGAAAATTAAATTGTGCGATTGTCTGGATTAGTTCCACAGTCCGCTGATCTTCCTGGCGAAGTGTATCATTCATATAGCTCCGAACTACCAATAACAGTAAGGCCCTCAATGTAAAGTTGGCATCATTCCCAGCCGAGTGAAGTTTGGCAAAAGGATATTGAAGTTCTGTTAAGATAGCGCGAAGAGTACCCGAGCTGGCAGGGATAACTTCACGGGCAATTTTCATAGTATCAAGAATGGCTAAAATTGAGGTCTGAATATCAAAATTCAGATGCCGTAATACCTGCAGATCGTGTCTGAAGTCATGTCCAACAAGAACAATGTCTCTTGTCCGTGGTATTATGGACTCGGGTTTGCTGATTATTTCTTGCTGGGGTATTGTAATTATTTTGCCAAATAGAAACTTTCTGTCAGCCAAGGCACAGTATGATTGATGATGATCCGGTAACAAAGTTATAGGTTGTGATCATGCTTTCGATGGAAGGAGGGGAGGATATAGAATGGATGAGATGCCTCGTGTCGAGAACTGCAATTCCAAGTTGACAGTCAAAGGTCTGCGTGGATTCCATAATACTTGACCCATTCTCAAAATCAATCGAGACAAATAGAAGGTCACGAATACGATTATATTCAGAAGGCTCTGCAGGAAGTCCAAGGAAGTGTCGCAGTAACTCAAGTCCGTTGAAGGCAATAGTGTATCGAAAATGCATATCTGAAGTATTTGCTATGGAGCTAGCAATATAATAGGTGTCCGGAAGGCCGAGTGGCGACAATGAAGACTATTATAGGGAGCTCTGCGGTGAGGTCTATAGAGTTAGTGCTTGTGTATTTGTAACAGGACCTGGGTCTCGTACTGTGTGAACAGTGAACAGTTCCTATTCCAACTCGACGAATGGTAAGAGTGCTGCGATGGCTGACCCGGGGTACGTGTGACAGTGATTGAAAACATAATACATGTTAGTAGACGTGACCCAGCCCTAAATTTTTCGCTCCAGTCCCAGGTTTAAAGCAATGATGATTCGCGAATTGTGTTTTGGCTTAAGAGGGTGTTGACGTAACGATTTTTCAGGCATCCGCAGTGAAATGCGGTGGTGTTTGAAGAGGCGAAAGTTTTTAGTGACGTGGGGCGTTTAAGGCGTCCCACAACCCGGATCTTGATCTCATCGTAAGCCAGCTGCTGGAGTGGAAACTCTGAGCGCGGGAGACTGTGCAGTGCCTTTGAGAGCAATCTTGAGTCGGGATGGGCCTTCTTTCCTAGGGCCCCGGGCCCTCGTGGGTTCGAATCCCGCAGCCGTCGGAACATTTTGGCTTCTTTGATTTTCCTGCGCCTTCTGTCTCTGATCATAGCCTCAGCAAACCTTTGATGATTATAACCCGTTTTTTGGAGGGCTCATAGGTGTGATCATTCCCGGAAATAAAAGTCTTTTGGTGGAATACAGTGTGATCATTCCCGGAAATAAAAGTTTTTTGGTGAAGGAGGAATACAGTGTGATTGTTCCCCGAAATAACAGTCTTTTGATGAAGGAGGAATACAGTGTGATCGTTCCCGGAAATAAAAGTCTTTTGGCGAAGGAGGAATACAGTGTGATCGTTCCCGGAAATAAAAGTCTGTTTTGGTGAAGGAGGAATACACTCCGCTAAGCATTAGTGTGACCGGGAGTTGTCTTAGAAAGTAAATGGCTTTACGTAAGGCTGGATGGCGGATCCAAACATGACATTGGGGGCTAGATTAGGCTCCTCCCCTTTCTTAGTGTATTGGCGTAATACTCAACAACCCTCTCACAAAACAGATGCAAGCCTGAATTCCGAGGTGTTTCATTGTGGGTTGGATACGAATACATGCAGTCAGAATCAAAACTCCCAGTTTTCGTCAACCGACTTGATGGCCCACTCGAATTTCTCTCGCAGCGTCTTGGAGAAGAACTTTTCAATTGGCACATTGAACTTCTTGGCAAAGACGACGGTCAGGCGGGGGTCAATGTAGTTCTGCTTCAGTCAGTTATTTGGTTCAATGTGGGGGGGGGGGGCGGGGAGGCTCACGATCTTGGAAGTTCCCAAGGCGACTTCTTTATTGCTCTCTCGATCCTGGGCCTGGAGCCTCATGGTGGCAATGCGGGTGTCCATCTTCTCGACTTGTGCTTCAAGCTTCTCGACCGAGGCCGACCTGCCCTCGGCCTCGACCTTCTTGGTCTTGTTCTCCTTCTTGAACTTGTCGCGCATGTCCTTGAGCACGTTGAGTCGGTCCTGCAGCTCCTTGTGCTTCATCTCCTTTTCGCCGTCGGCCTTCAACTTCTCATTATCCTTCTCAAACTTCTTTTCGATCTTGGCCCTTTGCTCGTTGATCAAGAAGTCCTGGTGGTCGAGAATCCAGGCTTCGTCGAGGACATCGGGCAGCTCAAAGTAGTCGGCGCCCTTCTTCTTCTTCATCTTTGGGTCGAGGTCGAGCATCATCTGCTTCGTTCGCCACTGCTGGTAGATGACGCCCTTGATGCGGTCCTCCATCTTCTGCATGGCGCCCTCGTGGCTGGCGGCGACGGTTCGCTTGTGGTTGCACAGGATGGCGACTTGGCGGTTGGCATCATTGTAGTCCTTGACACGCTCGGGCACCGTGCCCTCGGACTTCATACTCTTGAGCAGCTGGGCCATGGTCCACGAGGCGTTGTAGGTACGGAAGACTTTGGCCGTGAGGCCGTCCATGTAGTCCTTCAGGTGCTTGTTGAGCTGGGTGGTGGTGAGGCGGTCGAAGATGTCATCACCCTCCTTCTTGGGCGGCCGTTTGAAGATGCGAAGGTTCTTGAACACCTGGGCGTCGACTTCAAACTCTTCGTGGAAACGGATCGAGTCCTTGCCGAGGAAGTCGAAGACGACGGTGGACGGCTCCTTGAGCGTGATGTGCTCAAACTTGAGCGAGCAGCAGCCGACAGTGTCGGCCTCGTCCTCGCCCTTCTCATTGCCGGCTCTGAGGGCAAACTTGTCGATCAAGTACATGGCGGTCGCGAGTTGGCGTTCGGCCGTGACCGCGTTTTTCAGGTTTTTGGAGTAGTCTTGGCGGATGCGGTCGATGTGTTTCTTCAGCTCGCGCGCCTTTTCAAACTTCTTGTAGTCACTCTGGCCCTTGACGTCGGAGTTGGCAGCAAGCATGACATACTTGTAGTTGCCGTTGATGTTTTCCTGCCACATGGCCAGCCAGGTGCCTTGCTTGTCATGCTTGATCTCCTTCCATCTGTGCCCCTCGGGCGGCGGGGGCACGGTGGCCTCCTTGCCGATGTTGAGCGTGATCTGCTCGGGCTGGACGCGGTTCTTGACATGGCCCGTCTTGGGGTGCTCGCCGCGGCCTCGGAAGAGGCCGGGAGGCTCGACGCGGAAATTGCCAACCTTTTGCTTGCGGCCATCCCAAACGCAGAACATGTATTTCTCTTCGGCCGCGTCCTTCTCCGCCTTGAGCCTCCGTTTTTCCTCCTTGGGAAGGACCTTTTTGGCTTCGCGCTGAGCGTCGTAGTAGTCAAAGAGGGGCCTGAAGTCGCACTTGGCGAATTCTTGCACGTCGACTTTGGCGCCATTCTTGTCCTTGGCACCGCCTGTCTTCTTGAGGACTTGTTTGAAGTCGTGAAAGAAGTTCTTCTGGAAGGTGGGATTCTCGACGTTGTGGGCTGAATTGAGCATGGAGCCGAAGAAGCCGGCGACTTCCTCTGCCTCGGGCTCGAGGGTGACGGGGACGCCGTCGTACTTCATCTTGACATTCTTGGGCAGGGGCTCGTAGGCAGGCGGAAAGAGAACTCCATTGTGCTGCAGAGTCTCCCACTTGTTGGTGCCGTCTCCCTTGGTGGGGTCCTCCCACCACCTGACTGCTTCATTGTCGTCGGCCTCGTCGTCGTCGTCGGCGGCCTCGTCGTCGGCGGTTTCTTGCTTCTTGAGGCTGGCGCTCTTGGCAGCGGCTTTCTTGGGCGACGAGGCCTCTTCCTTCTTGACCTTGGACGAGGCCTCTTCCTTCTTGACCTTGGACGAGGCCTCTTCCTTCTTGATCTTGGGTGAGGCCTCTTCCTTCTTGACCTTGGTGGCCTTGGCGGCTGCCTTCTTCTTCAGAGGCACATCGTCGTCACTGGACTCGTCCTTCTTCGCTCTCTTGGCCGGCGCTGCTTTCTTTTCCGCCTTCTTGGCCGGCTTGGCCGCCGCGGCCTTCTTTTCCTCGCTGCGCATTGCCTTGGCCGTCTTGTCGGCCTGCTGCTCCATCTTCTGCTTTGTCTGCACCAGCTTCTTGCGCACGGGCACGTCGGAATCCGAGTCTTGGTCTCTTGGAGCAGCGCTCGCCTGCGAGGGCCTTTGGGCCTTGGCTTTGGCCAATGGAACATCCGAATCCGAGTCGGCAGCCGTGGGTTTGGCCGGAGAGACTGTTTTCCTTTTCTTGACCTAGTGCACAAAATCAGCCGAGATGATGTTTGCAGACGCGGGCAGATTGGTGCATACCAGCGGAACGTCGTCGTCACTGCTCTCCTGCTCCGTGTATTTGGGTTTTGCCGCACTCTCGCGCACCTTCCGTTTGGCCGGCACTGAGCCGCTGGCGGCTGGGCCAGCGACATCATGTCTTGCCGAGTCGTCCGCGAGGGGACCGTTGCGAATGGAGATGCCGGGGTGGAGATCGTGGCCGTCAGAAGGGTTCTGCCTGTCTAGCTTCTTGTCCAGGCTGGCGGGGATGGTGGCGGCCGAGACTGGCGGCGAGGCTGTCCAGAGGGTGATCAGTAGGCAGTTTAAGAGACGGCCAATGAGGGGAGCAGTGCCGCTGCTGTGTCAGGGCTAGGACTTGCCGTGTCAGGGCCACAAGACACAAGCACCACACATAGGATCACGGGCATTGGCTGCTCACTGCTGCCTCATCTCACGCCAGAGCACAATGGTGGTCTCTCTTACCTGCAGCAATTCCATTGGGCCTCCTCTTGATGCCTGACAGAGGCACATCGTCATCCGACGAGGACATGACGCCAGTGTTGACGCTTTGAAAGCGCCGCAAGAGACGCCAGTCTACTGCTCGAGCCTTCTGGGCGTAGAGGTGTCTGTGCGGGTTGGTGAATGGCCGACGGCAGGCTCGCAGGGCTCGAGACGCCAGGAAGGAGCGCGGGACTCGAGGGCAGGTGCGAGGGCAGGTGCGAGGGAAGGTGCGAGGGCAGGTGCAAGGGCAGGTGCAAGGGCAGGTGCAAGGGCAGGTGCAAGGGCAGGTGCAAGGGCAGGTGCGAGATCAGGCCAATGGGGGGTGAGTGCGGGCCAAAAGAGTGACAGCAGAAGGCCAAAATTGCCACTGCCAATGCCGGTGGGTGAAGAGGCAGAAGAGAGCAAAGAGGGAGAAGGAAAAGAGAGCAAAGAGGGGGAAGGAGAAGAGAGTGGTGAAGAGGCACCAACGCCAAGAAGGGAAGGCACGCTGAAGGGAAGGCACACCGAGAGGAAAGAGCGTAGAGGTGGGTGGGCGGGCGGTGCCTTCCTCAGCGCAGCGCAGCAGTTCGGCCGAGCCCCACAGAAAAAATCCAAAAGCAGTTTGGCGCATCCATCACGTGATGGCAAGCTCCGCTGCCGCCGCCGCCTGCACCGACTGACTGACAGAGGCCCAGCTTGTCTCAGTCGTGCCACACGCTACACAGCCTCTCACGGCCACTGCCATCATCCGTTGTCTGGAGAAGCTGCAGACAGACTGCCCAAGATGCTGTCCCGAGCCGCCAGACCTGTGCTGGCAGCCAGCAGCGGCGCCGTCGCCCGGTAAGCTCTCGTCGTGGACCTCGTCGTGGACGACGTCGTACGGGCCCAGTGCTGCTGAGCGTCGCCCAATGGCCCAAAGCCGGGTGCTGACCGCGTTCTAGAGCTGCAATGCCCCAAGCGGCCACGTATGCCACGCTGCGAGAAATCGAAGGTAATGATCTCGGCCCCCGCCCGCACACACACACACACACACACACACACACACGCACACACACGCACGCACACACATATACACACATACATACACACGCACACAAACACAAACACGGCCCCAGCACGAGGGTCCGAAGAGCGAGCGTTGGCTGACAGACACAGACCGGCTCAAGTCGATCCGCAACATCGAGAAGATCACCAAGACGATGAAGATTGTGGCCTCGACCAAGCTCACGCGTGCCCAGCGTGCCATGGCGGACTCGCGCACCTACGGCCAGACGTCGGAGCAGGTCTTCAAGGAGGCCGAGACCAAGGCGTTGGAGGGCGACAAGAAATCGCTGCTCGTCGTCTGCTCGTCCGACAAGGGCCTCTGCGGCGGTATCCATTCCGGCCTCAGCCGCACCACCCGCCGTCTGCTGGAGGAGCAGCCCGACATCGACATTGCAGTCATTGGCGAAAAGTGCAAGGCCCAGCTGGGCCGGTCCAACGGCAAGAACGTGGTCTTGAGCTTTGCAGGCATCGGCAAGGACGTGCCCACGTTCGCCGACGCCCAGGCCATTGCCGACCAGCTGGTGTCGCTGCCGGGAGACTACTCGAGCATCAAGATCCTGTACAACAAGTTCCTCAATGCCCAGTCCTACGAGCCCTTTGCCATCGAGGCCTACTCCGAGGAGGCCATTGTCGAGTCGGCCAACTTTGCCGCCTTTGAGATTGACGACGACGTGCTGGGCAACCTGCGCGAGTACAGTCTGGCCAACGCGCTGTACTGGGCATTGGCTGAGGGCCACGCCTGCGAGCAGTCCGCGCGCCGAAATGCCATGGATGTGAGTGCCGGTGTTTGAACGTGCTGATCTGTTTAGTGCGTGCGTGTGTGCGTGCGTGCGTTTGCTGACTGAGAGTGCAGAACGCGTCGAAGAACGCGGGAGACATGATCAGCCGGTTCACCATTCTCTACAACCGAACTCGCCAGGCTGTCATCACGGGCGAGTTGGTGGAGATTATCACGGGTGCAACTGCCTCGGAGGACATGTAGACGTGAGAAGGCCAAGCCGGACCGTGTTGCTGTTGAGGTGGTGGTGGTGGTGGTGGTGGTTGTTGCTGTACATAAAACGCACTATTGCGACTCTGCCACTGTGTAGCTCTTCGCAGTGGGTGGCCGTTTTGGTCGAGTGAATCCATTGCAAACCGGCTTATTTGCTCTAGTCTCATTGTCTTGCCTGTCCAACTGACCAGAGATGCAGAGATGCAGTGCTTGTTTGCTCTGGTCTTGTTTTCCTGGCTAGAGATGCAGAGATACAGTACTCATTTACTCGAGTCTCATTATTTTGCTGTCTAACTAACTAGAGATACAGAGATACAGTGCTTGTTTGCTCTGGTCTGGTTGTTTTCCTGGCTAGAGATATAGAGATACAGAGATACAGTGCTTGCTTTCTTGAGTCTCATTGTTTTGCTGTCCAACTGGCCAGAGATATAGAGATACAGTGCTTATTTGCTCTGGTCTTGTTTTTTCCTGGCTAGGGATGCAGAGATGCAGAGATACAGTGCCTGTTTACCCGAGTCTCGTCGTTTTCCTGGCTTCAGATGCAGAGATGCTGTAGATTGATTGTGATTGTACCAGATCGCCTGTGACGAGGATGTACAACAAAAAGTTACTCTATCGACAATAGACAGACTGGGGGCTGTCCTCTGGGGTAATTATTTGAAACTGTAAGGAGAAATCCTTCTTCCTTCTGTCTCTAGTCGGCAGCCGCAACATCCACACCAACATCAGCATCAGCATCAGCATCAACACCAACACCAACATCCACACCCACATTAGCATCAACGCCAACATCATCAACACCAACATCCACACCCACATTAGCATCAACACCAGCATCATCAACACCAACATCCACACCCACACCCACATCAACACCAACAACATCAACACCGACACCGACATGCACACCAACACCATCATCATCACCAACATCGAATCCCAAAATCTGCCGCTCATCATCCGTCACGCGCGCCCACTCGAGCAGCAGGCGGAAGAAGTACACCTCCATGTCCTCCTTGCGCAGCACGCGCCTGCTCCACTCGCGGCCCGCCAGCGCAATCGCCTCGGCCTCGCGCTCGTGCGGCGCCCACTCGACCCTCTGGGCCCAGAGTCGGCCGCGGCCGTGCATCCAGCCGTCGACGCCGGCAAAGTAGGCCAGCGTCGACCACACGCCGTGCAGGCGCAGGTCCACGGGCACAAAGTGCTTCCACGCCGTCAGCCGCGAGTCGTACCATTCGCGGAAGAGCGCGCTTTTGAAGGGCAGCGACCGCGACTGCAGGAAGGGCAGGAAGCGGCCGGAGAAGCCGGCGCCGTCGAGGTCGAACAGGTACTTGTAGCCCCAGTGCGCCTGGAAGTCCGTCGTCGCCACGCTGGCCGGCGAGAACTCGGCGGCCTGGTCGGCGCAGTCGCCCAGCCCGCAGCGCGAGATGTGGTCGACCACGCGCGCGTCGACCGACAGCCCCAGCGCCGACACAGATGCGCCGGGCAGGGTGGTGTACGTGAAGGCCGTGCCGCCGCCGCCGCCGCCGCCGGTGGTGGTGGTGGTCGACGACGGGCCGGCCGTCGGGAGCAAGACGGTCACGTCGTCGTGCGGGTGCGCAGTCAGGTTGTTGGCCAGGTGGATGAGCCGCTGGCGCGCCATTCCCCGCCACGTGTGGTCGCCAGCGCTGACGCCCTCGGACGTGGCCCCGCGCCAGAACAGGGTATTGGCCTTTTCCGAGAATGGCGGGTCGGGAAAGAAGCGAGCCCCGTCGGTCTCTGCCTCGGTCTCCTGGCCGCTGGGCTCGGGCGACGGCGCGTACAGGACTTTGTCCATGTAGTTCCACGCAGATGGGTACAGGATGTCATTGTACGGATGCGGCTTTGACTGGCTGAACACCGGCAGGAGCGAGTGTGTTCCCTTGAAGGCCGCGGGCGAGAGATAGAAGCCGTGCAGGTGCGCGAGGTCGGGCTGGTGGCACACGTCGGCAGCCAGCGTCCAGTTGGCCAGGAATTGGCCGACGGTGTGTGGCGCGGCGCACGAGTGGCAGAAGCTGGATTGCGACCCCACGCGACTGTGCTCGCGGCTGGCCGACCACGGCGGGCAGCCGACGGAGCCGAAGCGGGCAAAGGTGTTGTGAAAGGCAAGGTCGTGGAAGACGGTGTCGTGGTCGTGCCGCCGCTGCTCCCCGGCCACCGGACGCCAGCCATCGGCGCGATTGGGCGACCAATGCGCCGTGCCGAAGGCTTTTGTCGCCTCTCCCTGCCGGCGGAGTGACTGAAGCCGCCTGTACGGCACTGCCACGCGCGACTCGTCATTGAGGTTGAAGGCCAGGTCCATGTCCGGCAGGTGTCTGGCAAATGCGTTGATGAGCATGGCAACGCCCTCCAGCATCCATACATGGGTCATCAGCACATTCTCCTGCACTGTGGCAACGCCACCACGGATAGAGATGCCGGCGATCTCGTTCCATGGATTCGACGTCATCTCCCACGTCTGCCGACGCAGATCGGCTGGATGGATGGCCCAGAAGGGCAGCAGGTCTTCGTAGATTTGATCGTATTCATCCAGGATCAGCGTGGACCGATTTGTGGCGTATTCCCACCACACGTCGAACCCCGGCGGCGGCGTTCTGCCATAACGAGCTTTGTACCGCGATACCACTTGCACCAAGGACGCATCGAGCTCAGCCGCCCTGACGTAGGCCTGATGAGACTGGTCGGCGTCGGAAAGCAACAAGTCAATCGGATGAGCACTCAGCGACAACGGTTTGAGCCACGCGGGAACTAGTAAGATGGCCGCCACCACGAGCTTCAGTCCAGGCCGCACAGGGCCAGGCTCCCGGGGATCCAGTGCGTGGTGAACTTGATGGAAGCTCCACCATCCCAAGTAGATGAGCAAGAAGCCGACGGTCAGCGCCATAGGCGCCACCGGCGGGAAGGGGCCGCGGAAAGCCCAGAGGAAGGCGGCAACGGGGAGCAGGGTGCCAAGAACGGTCAGCGCCAGCGCCACACTCAAAACACCAGAGACAATGATCTGAAGGCGCGTGTCAGACGAAAGGCTTCGACGGGACGGCGGTGTTGGGGGGAAGGGGCCAGGCAGCACCTACCGTGTGCAGAGTCGAGATGAGCAAAACGGAGAGCAGAATGGACTGCAGGAAGATGGCAGAGGAGGTGACCAGAAAGGAGCGTGTATCCAAAAGGAGCAGCCAGCGCCTCCACTCTGGCCTGAACACATACACAACAACGCCGACGATGGTCCAGACGACGGCCGAAGCAAACAGGGCCGTACCCCATAGCAAGACAATTCTGCCGGAAGATGTGGCCGAACTGTCCCACCGGCCGATTGTTTCATGCACAAGCAGAGCAAGAACAAAATCCACGATCAGGCCGCACAACTGGAACAGAGGAATCGAGTGCCGCTGTTCGCTGGCAATTGGACAGATATACGTTGAATTAAGTGGACGCCATATACGCAACAGCATGCTGCACCCCAGGCAGAGCACGGCAATAGCAGGCACATACCGGTACCGGGGACGGAGTACGTACTTGGTGACGACGAGTTTGAGCCTCGCAACCCCACCGGCTGTGCCTTCCGACGGCCAGTCGGGGCCGAGGTGGTGGTGGTGGTAGCGCTGCGTGCGCGCGCAGTCGTACACAAACAGCATGAGAGGCAGCCATACCTCGACGTTGCTCAGCGTGCACTCGGTGGCCTTGCTGACCTGGCGATAGACCTCGACGCGCGCGGTGATGGCAACCACGGCTATCGCCAGCACTGGCCAGCGAATGCGAAGGCGGTGTCGCTTGGCATCGTCCAGTAGCAGTAGTGTCTTGGCGCAATCTTCGCGCGCCGAGAGCGACGAGCAGCCATGGGCCGACGAGCCCCCATGGGCCGCCGGCGAGGTCGTGAACGTCGCGGGAAGGCCGCTGACGATGCTCACCAGCGCCAACGCGGCCACGCTCAGTGCAGCCACAAAGGTGTGCACGGGGCGCTCATATGCGATTGATGTGTCATATGAGTGCACCAACAGCACAGCACTGGACAGCGCGACCCTGTCGAACGCAAGTCAATGCAAATCAGCGCACATCCATCTTGAGGAGAAATGGCAGCAGCTGTAAACAAAACTCACCACAGGCACACCGTGTCAACGGTTGTCATAGCTTTGCCGCACTGCTGCGCCGCACCTGCACCGCTGGCATCCCGACGCGGGGACCGATGCCGGCGGGGAATTAAAACAGCGATGCGCCGGCAAGATGCGCGCGGCGATGAGAGCCTGCTTTGGGGCGGCAGTCAAAGCGCACGATGGCGACGGCGGGGATGCGCACGCGATATATGGGATCCGCCGTGTCGAGCAAGCCCGTCGCCGTCAATCTCGAGCTCGATGTCGTCGGGCTGAACCACGTGTCGACAGAAAAAGGTAGAGAGAGAGTTCGGCCGCCCCGCGCAGAAAATGAAATATGTGGGGCTCCTTAACGCAATCTCCCGTTGGTCCCCTCACAAGCCAACTTTCTTTAATTACTAAATTTCTTTAATTACTATCTTTAATTACCAACTTTCTTTAATTACTAACTTTCTTTAATTACTCTAGCAGCCGTAGGCGGCGGCCCCGGCCCCGGCCCTAGCCCCACAATTCTGCCACCGCCAAAAAAAAAGTTTCCAGCTGCAAAAACGGCTGTCGAGCGAGAGACATGCGAGGCTCGGTGTGATTGTGTGATTGTGTGTTGTTGATAATAATCAATCCAAGACGCAGCTGCAAATGGGCGATGAGAAGTGCCCCCCTTCGTAGTGGGGCACGTGCCGCCTACCGCCTGCCGTGTGTCGTCTGCCGCCTGCCGCCTGCCGCCTGCCGCCTGCCAAGTGTGACTCGCGACTGCCACCACAGGGGCAAGAGGCTTTCAACGACAAGCGTAACGACTCCGACCTCGTGCGTGCACCAAGATGCCGCGCAAGGCCATTGACTCTCGCATCCCGGCGCTGATCCGCAATGGCGTGCAGGAGAAGAAGCGTAGTTTCTTCGTCGTCGTCGGCGACCGTGCCAAGGACGTCATTGTGCACCTGCACTACATCATGGCCAGCGTCGACATGCGCCAGAACAAGTCGGTGCTGTGGGCGTACAAAAAGGACCTCCTAGGCTTCTCCTCCCACCGCAAGAAGCGTGAGGCCAAGATCAAGAAAGAAGTCAAGCGCGGCATCCGCGACGCTAACACTGAAGACCCCTTTGAACTGTTTGTCACGCTCAACAACATTCGCTATGTCTTCTACAAGGAGACCGACAAGATCCTTGGCAACACCTACGGTATGTGCATTTTGCAGGACTTTGATGCCCTCACCCCCAATCTGCTGGCCCGCACTATTGAGACCGTCGAGGGCGGCGGGCTTGTCGTGCTGCTGCTCAAGGGCATGCGGAGCCTGAAGCAGCTGTACACCATGTCTATGGACGTGCACGCCCGCTACCGCACCGAGGCCCATGATGACGTCGTTGCCCGCTTCAACGAGCGCTTCATCCTCTCGCTCGGCAGCTGCCAGTCGTGCCTGGTGGTTGACGACGAGCTCAATGTGCTGCCCATCTCTGGCGGCAAGAACGTGCAGCCGCTGCCGCCCGTCGTCAGCGAGGCCGACGATGCAGCAGACCCGCGCAAGGCCGAGCTCAAGGCCATCAAAGACGCCAAGGCCGACTCGCAACCCGTGGGCAGTCTCATCACCCTCGCCAAGACTATCGACCAGGCACAGGCCCTGCTGCAGTTTGTCGATGCCATCTCGGAGAAGACGCTGCAGAGCACCGTCACCCTTACTGCCGCCCGAGGCCGCGGCAAATCCGCCGCCTTGGGCGTCGCCGTTGCCGCCGCCGTCGCCTACGGCTACAGCAACATCTTTGTGACCTCGCCCAGCCCCGAGAACTTGAAGACCTTCTTCGATTTTGTCCTCAAGGGCTTCGACACTCTTGGCTATCTTGATCACACCGACTACACCCTCTTGCAGTCCACCAATCCCGACTACCACAAGGCCCTCGTGCGCATCAACGTCCATCGCCAGCACAGGCAGACCATCCAGTATATTCAGCCGCAAGACGCCCATGTGCTTGGCCAGGCCGAGCTGGTCGTCATTGACGAAGCCGCCGCCATTCCCCTGCCCCTCGTCCGGAAGCTGATCGGCCCCTATTTGGTCTTCATGGCCTCCACCATCAATGGCTACGAAGGCACCGGCCGCTCACTGTCCCTCAAGCTCATCCAGCAGCTGCGCCAGCAATCAAGGGGCGGTGCTGGTGCGGCGGCGCCGCCGCCGCCGCCAGAGCAGACCGAGGTTGCTGACAAAGACGCCGGCAAAGGGTCCAAAGAGCCCAAATCCTTCACCGGCGGCCGCAAGCTTAGAGAAATCACCCTCTCCGAGCCCATCCGATATGCAGCGGGCGATGCCGTGGAGAAATGGCTCAACAAGGTGCTGTGTCTTGATGCCACCCTGCCTAGAGCCAAGACCAACGTTCACGGCACTCCCCATCCGTCCGCGTGCCAGTTGGTTCACGTCAACCGCGACACCCTCTTCTCCTTTCATCCCGTCTCGGAGCAGTTCCTGCAGCAGATGATGGCCCTGTACGTCGCATCGCATTACAAGAACTCGCCCAATGACCTTCAGCTCATGTCCGATGCCCCAGCCCATCAGCTGTTTGTTCTCATCCCCCCTGTCAAGGAAGATGCCACTGCCCTGCCCGAGCCTCTATGTGTGCTGCAAGTCGCGCTCGAGGGCCGCATCAGCAGGCAATCTGTCTTGAACAGCCTCACGCGTGGCCAGCGTGCCGGTGGCGACCTGATCCCTTGGCTCGTCAGCCAGCAGTTTCAAGACTCGGAATTCGCTGGCTTGTCGGGGAGCAGGGTCGTGAGGATAGCAACCAATCCCGACTATCTCAGCATGGGCTACGGCAGCCGAGCACTCGAGCTTCTCGTCGACTTCTACGAGCGCAAGTTCGTCTCCATCTCGGAATCAGGCGCCGCCACCACCACCACCGCCACCCAAGACCTAGAGCACATGCCTCGTGTGTCTGACGCAGAGTTGGAGAACGCCGATTTGCTTGACGACGACGTCAAGGTGAGGGACATCAGCAAGATGCCGCCCCTATTCAGCAAGCTAGACGAAAGACAACCTGATCAGCTCGACTACCTCGGCGTGTCGTACGGTCTCACGCAGCAGCTTCACAAGTTCTGGAAGCGAGCCTCCTTTGTGCCCGTCTATCTGCGCCAGACGGCCAACGAGCTGACAGGCGAGCATTCCTGTGTCATGCTTCGGCCCCTCTCCACACCCACCTCCAACGACAGCTCTTGGCTGGCGGCGTATGCTCAAGACTTCCAGCGGCGCTTCCTCACCTTGCTCTCCTATCAATTCCGAACTTTCCCCGCCGTCCAGTCGCTCTCCATTTCCGAGTCGGCCTCCCGCGCTTCCGACGCAGACGCGGCCAAGGCCTTGACCAAGGCAGGCCTGGATGACATCTTCTCGCCCTTTGACCTCGCTCGGCTCGACTCGTACGCTAACAACATGCTTGACTATCACGTCATTCTCGATCTCATGCCACCCATTGCACACTTGTACTTCACCCGCCGATTATCCACTCCTCCGTGCAGCGTCAACCTATCAGGCGTGCAGCAGAGCATCCTTCTGGCCATCGGCCTGCAGCGAAAAGACTTGACTGAACTCGAAAACGAGCTTAATGTCGCCAGCAATCAGCTCTTGGCCATGTTCGTCAAGGTGGTTCGCAAGATCAGCACTGCGTTCAGGGCCTTGCAGGAGAAGGCAGTTGATGAGAGCCTGGGCGAGAAGAGGGGTGCTACATCCGCCAATGGCATCCAAAAGCATGTCGAAGCACCACAGGAGTCGGATCTGCACAGAGTACCACGCCAGCAGCCCAGCGAGAAGTCTCAGGACCAAATTACAGCATCGTCAAACGGTGTCGATGACCGTGTCAGGGCACAGCAGCGTGCCCAGATCGATGCCCTTCCGTTGCACGAGTTTGAGCTTCCAGACGCGAATGGTGCTGAGCACAAAAAGCCAAAGCTCCCCGCAGAAGATGATGGTTCAAGCTCCGAGGACGACCAAGACGCACAAGACGTAGTCTCAGGTGACCAAGACGCCGAAGACGCCAATAACGCGAATGGCGAGTCCTCAGGGGCCCCAAAGCGCAAAGCCTCTGATGCCGGCCTCGATGATGATTCCAATGCTATCGGGTCCCTCCTCTTCGAAGACACCACCGCCCAAGATGTTGATCTGTCCACTTTCACTGGCAGCAGTGCGAAAAAGGAGACGACCACGACGACGAAGAATAAAAAGAAGAAGAAGAATGACAACACCAACAAGAAGAAAGGCAGAAAATCCTCTGACCATACCAAACACAGGAGTACGTACAAGGAAAAGAAAAGGAAAATGAATGAGCGGAAAAGGGCCCAGAACCCGGAAATAGGCCAGAAAAAGAGATGAGTCAAGTCTAGGATTAGTAGTGAAATCTATGCTGATGGGTACTGTAATACTACCATCGTTTTCATCACATTCCCTTCCCATCCCCTCCCAATCTAAATAAACTGCCCACTTCACTTCTCTCCTCCTCCTCCAACAGAGATTGGGGTCGGAGAACCTGGAGTAGAATATATACTGTATACACAGGAGAGTGGGGGGTGCGAATATTCAGAAGGAAACGTGGTACTATTCCCCTCCTCGCTCCTTCCTTTCTGCTTCTGTCTACGTCTGTATCTACTGTACCTGTCTGGTGTGACGGCGCTTTCAGCTAGCTCGAGGAGTAAAAATCGTACTGTTGCACGGAATCGAATCGAGTCAGTCTGGCCTCCACTCGCTACCACTACTTTCCTCACCATCGACAGGTGCATATTGAACCTTCTTCCTAGCCCGTCTCGCCTTGCGCTGCTTGTTTGGTCGTGGTCTTCTTCCCGCCCCTGGCATCTCTTGTTCTCGCTTGCGCTTGTGTGGCCCGTTGGTAGTGGTAGGAGTGTTGGTAGTAGCGGTAGCAGATGGGGGTAGTGGTGGCCGCGGTGGCGGCGGCGGCGGTGAGACTGATGACGATGTCACAACCCTCTCGCCGAGGAAATATGCTGGATCGGCATCCCGTCGCAGGGTCTGAATGGGCCACTCTCCATCCTTGCCATGGTAGAACCACTCTGCGCCCTCAACCTGAGTCTTGTTCCTGTAGTCCCAAATGCCGTACACAATAGGCTTAGTGTTGTCCTTGCTGTCCGCGTTGTTCGCTCTGCTAGCCAAGCTTAAGACTTGGTATAGGCCAAAGCGATCTGGAATGTGGTCTTGGTGTCCATCGCCAGCTGGTTTATTGTTGTTCTTCGTCGTCGTCGTCTTCTTCTTCTTCTCCTTCTTCCTCCTCTCGCGGTCAAACCGGATGCGGCTTTCAACGTAATCTTGGATGACTTCGTCCATGGCGTCGCGCTCGGCAATGGTAGAGTCTTTAATATAGCGCCACCCGAATCCTCGCGTATTGGTGATAGTGCGGGTGGAATACCCTTCGAGCTCAAATCCAGGTTTGGTCTTAAGGTGGATCTTGAGCGTCGGCTTTTGCATCACCAGTTTAATCCGTGATGGGCGTGGATGATGCGCTGCTTCGTCTGGCTCGGCACCGGATGGCTCTGTTACCCGGAAATCGAGCTTCTCTTGAGAGTGGCTCGACGTGTCTTTGGCCAGGTCAACCAGGGCACTCCCGTCATTGTGAGTGGCCCGCCCAGACTCAGAGACTGCCTCACCACTAGGCTGTTGGGGTTGATTTCTCCAGATCGATGTATCTGAACTGATCGTGTCGAGACAGCGGTCAATTTCTAGCTCTGCGCTGGTACTCTCGACACGGCTTCCGGGGGGAGTCCTTTTCTTCTTCTTGTCATGCAAGACCGAGGCCACCGCGGCGTACTGGTCACACAAAGCCTTGGCTGAATCGATCCGCAATTGAGTGTTCTTCACTTGACTGGCATATTTAAAGCCTTGCTTGAGTTGTTCCAAGGTCCTGAGCTCATGTCCGAGGCTCTGCAGCTCCCACAAACAATAGATTTCGAGATCACGCCCGGTGGCATTGTACGCGGTGCGCTGTGTGACGCCATGCCAATCACGTTCGCATATGTCTCTATCAAGGTGCTGAAGTATTTCTTCCAAAATCTCATGGCCGTCATGAGAATCGGCGCCGAGCAGTCGTTCTTCGAAATCCTTCATGGTACATCCTGCCTCTTCAAGCTCCCCAACGGTGATTTGGTATCTGGATTTCCCCTTTGATGAGGCCTTGATAACAACCTCGCGAGATGGGCTGAAAACTCGCTTTGACCTTTGATGCTGCTGTATGCGACGTCCCCGGCCCTGTGTGCCAAGTATGTCCGCTGCAAGTTTGTGGTTGAATTGGTAGTTGGCGCCGGGGTGAGAAGCTGCCGTTTCTTCATTTCCCGCGTTGAGCTCGTCGGGATTTTGTGGGATGTGACCTTGTTGCATGCCAACAAGCCACACGTTCTCCATCTTCTCAGCAATCACTTTGATCAGTTCCATTCTTCTCTCGACGTCTTGGACGTGAGCTGCCCACAATCCCCATCTCTGCATGTAGGTCAAGATTTGTAAATAGACGGGTAAAGTCGGCGGAGGCAGGATGTCAGCGCTGAACCGGTCCAAGTGATTATTCATTCGCACAGCTTCCTGCTGACCAAGGACTCTGAGAGATTCAGGTGGGGCTGAAGATCTGTCTTGTGGCCGTAGCCTTTTGTCAGCAGTATCTACCATATCATTCGGTCGGTATCGACTCAGCCAGGACTGATCTGACACATCTTTGCATTGACTGTCTTTGCTTGTTGTCGCTTCTTCGCAATCACCACAATCACCACAATCACGAGCATGGCTCGAGTTGACTGCATGAGGCATGAGGTCGAAGTGGGATTCCTCTCCGTTCGTGGTCGTTGAAGCAGCGTAGTCAGCCTCGACTGAATGCTGTGCTTCAATCCGCGGTTCTTCATGGTCCATGTTGCCGTTCGACGTGGAGATAGATGTTCATAGTATGCAGATACCCTGCATTCACAAATGATTTGTGAGGATTTCCTTAGTTCTCTCCCAAAGCATCGCTAGAATTCGTCAGTGGGCCTTGAGTTCAACGTTGACTTTGATAAATATCAGCACTTGATTCTCTACTAGGGGTCTCCAGAGGACCCTTTCAGAGGTTGAAGAGGTGAATTGTGGAAATCAAAGAATGAGAGAGAACGCAAGATGGATGGGTTGCGAAGTCAGCTAGCAGTGTTGAAGGTTCAATTGAAGTTCAAAACACCAGACAGAAGCAGGCGCCTACCTGGATCATTCACTAATCGCGTGGGCTGCACTGTGCATAAGTATTGGCAACATTAACAACAACCATGGACAACAAGAGAAGGAAACGATAGATAGAGGGCGACAGACCGAACGTGAGTTGGAGTCCATTACCGATTTCCTGTGAGATGTAACTACTCCTGGTTAATGGATCCAAAACAGCCATAAGTGGAAACAAAACCTATCACAACTCGTCGTGGTTTGCCTCGGTGGACACCTCAGGCTCACTTGCAGCTTCAGAGGTCGTATCATCCTCCTTGCCAGTGCCTTCAGATTCCTGGATTGGTGACGATGATGGTTCTACTGGGGTTTCCAATGATGAAGCCGCGTCGTCCTCATCAGCAGCTTCTGATTCTGGGACTGATGACGCTGACGGTTCTGTCACTGTTGCCGAAGTGTCCTGTTGACCTTTCAACCAATCCGGAAGCTTCTGTTTCGGGCCTTCACCGAGCTTGATGGCGTCCACAAATGTCTCTATAGCAGCAAGGTCGTAACCCTGTTCAGCATACCGCCTCCACCAGCCGCGTTTATTGTTCAAAGCGATGATATCCAAATCTAAATCATGCCCTAACCCAAGTTCAGCTCGGATGGCTTTGGCTCTTTCATTCTCAGCGGGAACGCTGTAGAAGGGGAACGTGTGATCTTTGCGCTTGCTATGCTTGTCAGCAATCTCTGCAAGAGAGTTCAAGGCATTGACTGCCGACTCTGGCAGGAGGGCATCAGGGTCGGTGCCAACGGGTAACAGGACAAGGATGCAGGTGCCACTCTTTTCGGCAATACACTTCTCCTCGAGCTCTGCAGGAGTTGCCAATGTGGGAATTGGAGGAGCAGCCTCAGGTTCTGGCACCACTATCGGCTTCTCTTGTTCGACAATGGGCAAGGGAGACTCAGTCGGGGTATCATCGTCAAGAACGATGGTGCTAGTGCCCGCGGCGTCTTCAAAGTGTGAAGAAGAAGCTTTGTGGGCTTCGGAAGCTTCTGGTAATGTAGATGTTGTTGATGGTTTCTTGGCCTGTTTGGACGGCTTCGCTGAAGATGATGTCTTGGCCTTCTTTGGGGCCGGGTCCGGATTGGGAGGCGCAACTTGACTGAGAAAGTTAATGAGAGGCTGCTTTTGCATCTCATCGGTGTATACAATGGGATCTTGGCCACCTCCTGGGAAAAGTACAACAGACGGGAATTTATTGATGCCAAACTTATCAACAACAGCATGCTCTGTGTTGCGAATTTGGCCAATTTTGATGCTCCCCAGAAAGTCCACAGCCAAGGATCGAATGAGAGCACTGGTGGTGCCCCTCTCGGTGAAGAGGATCGCTTTGGCTGGTGTTGTGGTGTCAGCCAGCCACGCTTCCACATTTGCCTCCTTCAGCCGCTGAACATGGTTGGGAATCTTGTCAACCACGGCATCCACAATGGCCTTGGCCTCTCTTGGTCCTTGGTAGTCCTCAACCACGGGCTTTCCACGCTTCTTACCCGGCCGGACGATCTTGAGGGTGGGGAAGCCCTGCACACCGAAAGAGGCACAGAAGGGCTTATTGTCTTCCTCGTCGCAGTTGACAGCAGCTACCTTGGCGAGACCAGCGAGCTTCTTGGCCGCCTTCTCATATGCGGGCTTGAGATTCTGACAATGACCACACCATGGAGCATAGAATCTAGACACGGTTACACTTTGGGCCTATGAGACACGAGACGGGCTAAACCTACTCGACGATCTGCAACCGGCAGTCAGCACTAGTCCCATGTATGTCTACGGCGGTCTACTTACAGAAGTGTGGTTGGACTGGGCTACGAGCGAGTGGTAGCTCTTAGCATTGAGCTGGAGCACTGGGGAGTTCTTGCCGTAAAGACCTTCCGCAGCGACCAAACTTGTGGTCAAGCTCAGCAGCAAAACAGCCCAGGCCTGTACCATTATTGCTGGATCTCGATTGATTGTTAGTTGTGCTCAGGGCCCGACGCATCAAGGCACTAGATAGTGATGTGTCAGCGAGGGCAGAGGTGCATCAAGAATCCCCATTGTGGTGTAAGTGACACACGGGCACGTGAGGAATGCTCCTGCCAGTCTGTCAACATCGTGCCTTCCCCTTTAAGATAGCCTCTTTCCCCGCTTGTGGGCCGGGGTAAGTTAACTGGGTAAGCTACTTTAACCCCTAATTCCGTGCCTCCGTAACTTGTAACCTTCACTCCGGCCTCACCGATAATTACAGTGGCATCGTCCTGGAGCACTAGAAAATAAATCTCATCTACGATCAAAGGCATGGCTCGCTCAAGCTTACACGTGTTACCAAGGAATGTTCGCATTGACATTGTTTCGTGCATTATTACGCAAGGTTCCCTGCACCCAAGCCTCCTTGGACCCAAGCTGCAGTTGTAACCTGTTACGTACTATGATCCGTCGCCTCCGGCGGCTTACGAGAGCTTAATGCAAGGTACATACCGCGAGCAATTTAGTACAACCAGTATAGCTACCACCGCACCGCACTTGTCGCGTCAGAATACGCGTGGCATCACTGTGCCGAATGCGACCGGACGAGGGCAAGCCTGCCAGCGAGACGGTGGGTTGGTGGCTGCAAAGATCACACAGCAGAGACCACTGATGTATTCACATGGTCTCATCTTACAACCTACAAGGTGCCGAGTTTTTGGCTTTGAAAAACTTTATTTTATCATATCTTATCAGGTATCTGATCTACCTTGACGACGTGCCGAGCGTCATCCTGACACGACCGTGTACCGTGGGCATTATCCCTTTTACCCACATTGCCATTCTAATTTTGCCCTGGATCTACTTTCCAACTCCCGACATCGCTCGAGGTGGGCGTCTCTCACAAAGCAGGGCTTGCCAGGTATTCCCGGACCAATGCTGCGCTTTCTTCGAGGGCAGTTTGCCCCGGCAGCTTCATGCTGCTTTCAATTCCAATGTGCTGTGGTATTTGGATGAGGTTGAATCTTTTCTTGCTTGTTGTATGCACTTTAGCGTTGCCCAAGTTTCCCATTTTACATTAGCTGGCTTGATTTTGATTGACATTTACTTGAAAGCCATGACAGCTGCGGACAGCCCCTCTTCTGGCATCCAAGATCCTCCAGACGACAGTACCATCCCGTCAAGTGACCCTCAGGCCAAAGCGTCTAAGAACATTGATGAAGAAGAGAATACGGCCAATACCGAGTCGCACTCGGTCAATGAACAGAGCATCAACGTTCGCGAGGAAGCTTGGGGGAAGCATGGCAAGCTTTGCCTCTGGATTGGGTAGTGTTCAAATCAATTCACTCTTGTCACCGACTGATCTGGTCCAGTGTAGTTTTGATGTGGACAGTCTTGTGGGTGGCTTATATTATTCTGGCCACTAGCCGCTGACCAGTGTAGTGAGCTGGACCACACGACCATGTACAACTACCAGAACTATGCTGCTTCCGAGTTCCAGCAGATTTCGACTTTAGGTGCCCTCTCAGCCGCAGGCACTCTCGTACAAGCTGTCATGAAACCGCCAATCGCCAAAATCTCTGACGTTACTGGGAGAGCTGAAACTTACTGCGCAGTCGTTCTCTGCTTCATCATCTCCTACGCACTATGTGCATCCTCTCATAGATTCTCTCAGTATACCAGCGGCTACATTATCTACAGCATCGGCGTAACTGGAATGCAGATTCTCAATCAGATTGTCGTTGCAGATCTTACTTCGTCAAGATGGCGCGGCTTAGCCAACGGACTTGTCACTCTGCCCTTTTTGGTTGTTCCCTGGGTCTCAGCCGTCATCAGTGACAGCGTCATTGACACAATCGGCTGGCGATGGGGCATTGGCATTCTGGCAATAGTTCTCCCCATCTGCTCCGTCTCTGTCATTGCTCCCCTCTTCATCTTTCAGCACCGGGCGCCAAAGCTTCGTAAAGAAGTGGAAAACAAGACAAGTGTCCATGACTTCTTCTCCAAGGTCGACTTTGGTGGTTTGATCTTGCTAACAGGTGGCTTTGCCCTAATTCTTCTCCCCCTTGCAATCGCCGGCAGCTTGCAGCACGGCTGGCGCGCCCCTTGGGTACCAGCAGTCATGACAGCCGGGGGCGTTTGCCTAGCAATCCTGGTCTACTACGAGTCTCGAATTGCCAAAGCCCCGGCCATTCCGCCTCGATTTCTTGGAAATATCTCATTATTGCTCGCTTGGAGCATGGGCTTGCTTGATGCCTTTGCCTTCAACGTCACCCACGCGTACATGTATGCTTGGGCAACGGTGGTGCATGATTTTTCGGCGCGCAACGCAACCTTCTTGACCTACAGTGCTGGCTGTATGCAAGTCTTGACCGGGCTACTGACAGGCTACATCATGTTTAAGTCCCGACGTTACAAGTGGGTTCTAGTCATTGGCGTTGCTGTTCGCCTAGTTGGGTACGGTGTCATGATCAGGTTGAGAGGTGCAGACAACTCGATGGCTGAATTGTTCATTGTGCAGCTGATTCAAGGAATGGGGTCTGGCGTGGTTGGCGCGGTTATCATTGTTGTCGCCCAAATCGTTGTCAAACGTGAAGAGCTGGCTCAGTCGACAGCGTTGGAACTGCTATTCATCTACCTGGGCCAAGCTCTTGGATCAGCCGTGGCTGGGGCAATATACACTGGTGCTTTCAAGACTGACCTGCGACGCTATCTCGGTGATTCCGTGTCAAGCGAGACTATCGACTCTATCTACAACTCTATTACGCATGCCGGCAGATTTTCAGGCCGCGAGAAATCTGCCGTGAAGCAGGCATATTCGAATGTGCTACGGTACATGACCATTGCCGCGATCGCTGCCAGCGGGCCGCCTATGATCATGGTCTGGTTTCTACCAAATCTAGAGCTCAGCGACGAGCACAACCTGGCCGATACGGCTGGCGAGTCTCTTCAGGGAGGCGGAGAAGGCGGTAGTTCTGAGGGCCTAATCCAAAGGATCAGACGGCGGATACCGGGGAAAAAGGCGTCCCCATAAGCTTACACTGGTCGTGGACGAGCACCACAGGTTGTATCGCCAGAGACAGGCGTGTTGGCTAACTACTGGCTACAAGGCCATTCGCAATTGCAAGCCCCTGAATGTGCCCTGTCAACTATTTCAGCGACCTGACCGATTTCGCACCTCGCGGTGTTAATCCGAATACGCACCTCCTGCTACTCCCACAGGTGAGAGTTGCGAAGGCCGAGCGGATGTTATATAATAGCCGGAGTAGTACGTATTCAAGTGCGAATCTTGCAAATATGTTGGCGGTGAGAAACAGGGTTCCAAACAGCATGCGAACAGTGAAGAGAATCAAACGGACGGCCACACCACCCTGGGCTCGGTGCCACGGAAGTGGAGTGGGTCGACAACGGAGCCAGAGCAACATCGGGTAATGATAGTCAGAACCTCACATAAGGCGAGCAGCTCATTGACCTGAGCTCTTACCCAGGATCAAGCACTCAATCACATCATCGGCCTGCAGGAGGGCGTAACGTCTTGGCACATAGGCTTGGCATTGTAACCATCTTCCACTCCGCCACGCGAGTTCCAGCTTCTGATAGGAAGCCCATAGTAACGACGTAGCTATGTTGATGTCGTCGACCGCAACGTCCGTATCTCGTTATTAGGGCCTCTGCCCTGACTACAAGCTGTAGCACCATGCTCCAATCTCCTTGGCCGAATCAGATCACTCAAACGCCAATTGAAGGATGGCACGGGCTATTTGTTGACCTTCGTCCAAGGACATTGTGCTAATTCTAGCTCTTGAGATCGGCAGGCAACCTGCCACCTGTGGCCTTCGCGATGTAACACTTCGAACCGCGATTCGGCAGTTCCAGGTAAGGGTAGCTGCAGCTCAAGAAGGATCTCAAGATTTATAATAAATCCCTTCTATATTACTCTCTCCACGTCTCAGCACATTCATATCTGTGCCGCAATCATTCCTAGATTCCGCTATGCGCTGAATGTTACCAGTAACTCGCAAGACAGCCAACAAGAGCTCGAGACGGCTCGCAAGAGCTGATCCATCCTGCTTACTGCTAGTGTCATAACGCAGGTCGCAAATTAAGATGGCCGCAAAGTGGTCAGCAGCCGTCCTCGCGGCTTTTCTGCCTTTCGTGGTTTCAATTACACCAGAGGAGATGCTCAGTGCTCCACGAAGAAGCGCAGCAATCCCAAATCCTACAGGAGAATTAGCGGTCTTTTCATCCACCAACTATTCGTTCGAGACCCACAAGTCGCATACTGTTTGGAATCTGTTGAATCTCACGAGCGGCGAGTACAACTTACTCTTCGATGGTTCTGACGTCTCGGAGATCGTATGGGTTGGACCCAAAGCCACAAGCGTGCTCTACATCAATGGAACCAACGAAGAAGGAGATGGCGGCATCAGCCTGTACGCTGGTGATGTGACGTCTTTCAGCAAAGCGTGAGTCATCTGTAACGGATCTTGGCACCTTTGCTTACTTGCCAGGACTCTTCTGGGATCGCTTCCAGCGCCATACTCCGGGCTCAAGGCAGTTGAGACGAAGAGCGGCGATATTCACTTCCTTGTAAATAGCCTAGCATACGCCAATGGCACAGCGTACAATGAAGAGCTGGAGGAAGAGCCCCTGAGCACTGCCAGGATCTATACTAGCATTTATGTCAGACATTGGGACACATGGTTGACTGATAAGAAGTACAACGTCTTCGCTGGGAAACTGACCCGAGGCCATCATGGCTACTCGTTCGACGGCAAACTGGTCAATTTGCAGGCCGGCTTGTCCAACGTGACGAGGTCTGAAACGCCAGTCCAGCCGTTTGGGGGCACCGGAGACTACGATATTTCTCCTGATGGGAAAACGGTTGCATTCTTGACCAAGAATATCGACCTGCCTTTGGCCAATTATACCTCTTCGCAGATCTACCTGGTGCCCTTCTCCGGCGATTCGCCACCACAGCCAATCAATTCCATTGGAGGGCCGGCCACGCCAGAACACGCCCAGGGTGCCTCATCGGCCCCAACATTCGGGCCAGACGGCTCGAAGATTGCATACCTGCAGATGGATGGAATCTCGTACGAATCGGACAAGAACAAAATCTATGTGGCATCGACCGACCTGAAGAAACCTAGCATCACGATCCTCGCGGAGGATTGGGACACCACGCCAGATCAGTTGACATGGTCAGTAGATAGCACCTCGCTCTTCGTCGCCGCGCCGGATCTAGGTAATGGACGCATATTTGAGATCCCGCTTGATGCGGGTGCAGACTACAAGCCTACAAACATCACTGATCAGGGTGTCGTTTCTGCCTTCTCAGTATTGCGAGACGGCAACATTCTCGTCTCGGATTCGAAATTCTGGTCTTCGGCCAACTACTACACTATTTCCCCTTCCGGTCACGTCGTACACGACCTCTTCCATGCCAATGAAGTTGACGCCGAACTCTCTGGCTTGTCGGCTGCCGATGTGTCGGAGTTCTACTTCCGCGGCAACTTCAGCAACATCCAGGCCTGGGTCATCTACCCGGCCAACTTCTCGGCCCAGAAATCCTACCCTCTTGCATTCATCGTGCACGGTGGGCCCCAAGGCGGCAGCTACAACTCGTGGTCGACGCGGTGGAACTTCAAAGTGTGGGCAGACCAAGGTTACGTTGTGGTTGCACCCAACCCAACAGGCAGCACGGGGTGGGGAATGGCGTTGCAAGACGCGATCCAGAACAACTGGGGCTCCTACCCGTACGACGACCTGGTCAAGGCCTGGGAATATGTCGCGGCCAACCTGTCCTATGTCGACACCAGCCGCGGCATTGAAGCGGGCGCCTCGTACGGCGGATACATGACCAACTGGATCCAGGGCCACGAGCTGGGGCGCAAATTCAAGGCGCTGGTGACGCATGACGGCAGTCTCAACACCAACGCACAGTACACGTCGGAGGAGCTGTGGTTCATGCAGCACGACTTCAACGGCACGCTGTGGGACGACCGTGACAACTACGAGCGCTGGAACCCCATCAACCACATCAACGAGTGGGCCACGCCACATTTTGTTGTGCACAACGAGCTCGACTACCGTCTTCCCATCGCCGAAGGCATCGCGCTGTTCAATATCCTGCAAGAACGCGGCGTGCCCAGCAAGTTCCTCAGCTTTCCGGATGAGAATCACTGGGTGTTGAATCGGGAGAACAGCCTGGTGTGGCATAGAGAGATTTTCAAGTGGATTAATTACTACTCCGGCGTTAATACCGAGGAAGGGCCTTATTAAGTTAATAGTTAGTACTTGTGGGACGTACTGGGGTCTACTTCTACTTCTACTTCTACTTCTACCTCTGCTACTACTACCACTACTACTAGAGTGAGTGCGAGCACAAGTACTGTACTCATGGGTGCACACTGACTGACGGACGACCTTCGAGTTCATCCTCCCATCAAAGAGATTGCATTTCCCACTCTGACAGCTTTGGCAGGCAGGATATTATGCTACTATCCCCCTAGCGGCTCAATAGCGCGGGCTGTCTCTCCCTCTCTCGTTAATCTGTTCACAGCCACAGTATGTCCCGTCCCGCTCCGGCTTCCCGCTCCGCAAACGGCAAGTTGGATGGCGCAAGTCGTCGCCGTCGTGGCTGCTTTTCCCTTTCGTCAGAGATATTTTGCAGTGCTAAACCTCGACCCGAAATCCGATGCTTTTTGCATCATTTCCCGCCGTCTGGTCGAATTGATCTGCAAGCCTCCGGCAATGTCCTTTTCGCGATCAAAAGGCCGTGCACTGGGATCATCATCGTCGCCGTCACCGCCGCCATTGTTGGCCTTCCCGCCTGACCGCTGCTGTTTCTGCTGCTGGTGTGCTTCGTAGAGCGACGGGCCTCTAGATTCGGTGTACTCCTTCATCCGCTTCTTGGTGGTTTCCTCGTCGTGGCCGCCGTGTAGAGACGACTGCGGGGGTGCTTTGGAGGATGGGGCGTGGGCGTTGTCCTGGACGCCCATCAGCTCACGCTGTAGTCTTGCTTGCTTTTGCTCCGGTGTTTCGTGCCACGCGGCCGAGGCAGCTGCCGCAGCTCCCGCTGATGATGACGGCGTCTTGCCCGTCGCGAATTTCCGGTTCTTGAGCTTGGTGGGATCGATTCTGGCAGACCAGTCGCTGCTCGTGGGGGCCATAGTCATCCACTCGTCTCGCTTTGACGGCGCTGCTGGCTGTTGAGGGTGAGGGACAGCCGCTGCTGCCGATGGCCGTTGGGGCCCTGCGCTTGCCTTCTTCGCATCTGCCACTGTGGGCAGAGCAGGACCGAAATCGTCATCGTCATCATCGCCATCGTCGTCGTCGTCATCGTCGTCGTCGTCACTGCTGCTGCTGTTGTTGTTGTTCGTCGACGGGTCCTGCTCATCCTCATCCCCTTTTGCCTGAGGACTGGGCATGGGCCGTTCGTCCAGGGGAGCAGGAGGAGGCGCAGGGCCAATCACACGCGGGCGTTTTGCAGCACTGTCAGGGCATTGTAAAGAAGGCTCTGCCTCACCTTGGCCGCCTTCATCACTGTCATGCCGCTTGCGTTTGTCGGCCAACTGAGGCGGCAACTGAGGCCCTACCATCGGCATTTTGGATCGATTCTGCGCCCGACAAGATTGGACAAGTTAATAGATGCACAACGTTTTGAAATGCCTGATGCAGATGGAGTGGTTGATGAAAATTCGCCGCTCGGCCGAAAACGGCGAGAGACGGACTATTGAGGCGACAATGAGTTCGCGCGTTCTACTGTGTGCTCTATGCTGCTGTGTTCACATGCAGAATACGAGTTTTCCTGGGTTGTGCCTTGATTCAGTTGCAATCATGCAACTTGCAACTACTCACACGGCTGGGCCCAGTCAATCAGGCACCGCCAATCCAGTCCAAACAGTGAAGAGGGGCGGCGGGCAGACGGCTTTGCGGTATTAATGCAGGTCTAAGCGCCTGGAAGGCTTGCCGCCGAGCTTGTCTGCTCCGACAACCCCACACCACCACTCAGAAGACATGAACGCACAGGCTAGGCTGTACTTCGCATGCGAGGCGAACGCAGCAAAGTCTCTCCGCGTAGCTATTGGAAGTATTTTCTGCAGTTTCTATTCGGAGAATTAAAGCTGCACTATCGCACACACGCCTGTGGCTCTGTCAAGGCGTCAGAAGAGCAAGTTCCGAAAGCAATAATATTGTGCACGGAGGATGCCCGCCCATGGCCATGTCCCCCATCCACCGTAAAGCTCGTCATCGCCATCGACGTAAAGGCCGTCCGCAGCGCTTTTGTTTTTACCGCGGAAGAACTGTAGTTGACAGGAGGCATTGGCAGGTCCAGAAACGGCGGCTTGCGTGGCGGACGGGTGGACTGCCTTCGCTCTAGCCTGAGCCAGGTATCTTGATACAAAAAGCTCTTGGCTCACACTTCAAAGTGCCTTATACTTCTGAAGAGCCGCTTCTCGATAGAGTTGTATCGCTGGAATACGCTCCCACATAGAGCCATGGAGGTCGCCAGCGTTGTGGCCTCGATCATCTCTGCCCTGGGGAGTGGGAGGGCGCTGTTCCAGCGGATGATAGGGAAGAAGCGAACGGGAAAGGGGAGACAAGCGACGCTCTCAGAAGTCGACGCTTGGCTACAAGAGTCTTTGCACAATCGACCACTAGAGATCTCAAGATCATACCAGCAGCACCTGCAGAGACATGGACATCGTTACGAGATTGGGGATAGCATAGCTCACACGAGTCTGGCACATACACTGCTCACGCTCAACTCCGGCCTAATCAACGTTATCAATCGATTCCTCTCTAGGGAGTCCATGACGGATGATGCGTCTCGACGGACGCTGCTCAGCTTGTCTGAGGTGGCGGCTGAAGATACCCTGAAGGCGCTGAGTCAATTGAGTCTGAGATTGAACTCTCAGTCAGTCCCGGCAGCACTCAAGGCTCCGCCTCGACCTCGCGAGGAGGGGGCAGGCCAGGAGAAAAGCGAGGAGAGGTCAGGCCAGGAGAAGGGCAAGGAGAAGGCAGGGCAAGAGAAAAGCGAGGAGCCAAGTTTGAAGCGCGGCTCCGGTAAGGAGGCGGCAAAGCAGAAACCACCACCGCTTCTAAGGATGCGAGGGGCCTGGGTCAGGCCAAAGTCTTCCAGCGTGGCCTCGTCATCGAAGAAAAAATCGGGTGCTGGCAAGACATCCTCTGCTTCCACGCACCAGAGAATCAAAACAGAGTCGGCATTGCACAGAGCGGGAGGCAAGAAAACGGGAGCGTCGAGATCCAAACAGACGAAGGAGCCTCCCGAGGCCCGAGCAAAGTCAACTCCTGGCGTCGCGCATCAAAATAGGTGGTTGTCGGAGGTGGGACGAGGAGAGGAACGGCCGCCGTCGATGCTCATCGTACCTTCGGATTACTTCTTGCCTCATGACCCAGACAACGGTCACGTGCAGGACGAGGTTGGGCCACGTTCCCGTCGGGATCCGAATGCCGGAACTCGCCCAAGGTCCTCTGGCACCATGTATACATCGTCAACCAAGATTGGTGAAATTCCCGACAGCCGATCTTCTCGGCGGCTTCGACCCGTGGCAGAATCCAGCTATGACCCCCGTCTGGTGGAGTATCTGATGTCACTGCCTGATCGACCTGAACCAAAGAAAATCACCCGAGGTATGCGATTCTGGAAAAAGGATCAGAGGCGAGCCATCGAGGCTGCTTGAAGACCAACATTCTCAGACCTCTTCGCGAGGTGTGAACTTTCATGCCGAGTTATCAAATAAAGAATAATGAATGGATCGAACTCTCAGACATCTTCGCGAGGTGTGAAGTTTCACGCCGAGTTATCAAATAAAGAATAATGAATGGATCGAATTCTCAGACATCTTCGCGAGGTGTGAACTTTCATGCCGAGTTATCAAATAAAGAATAATGAATGAATCGAATTCTCAGACATCTTCACGAAGTGTGAACTTCCATTCCAAGTTATCAATAAGAATCATGAATAGGTCCAATTCTCAGAGGTGTGGACTTCCATTCCAAGTTATCAGATAAGTTAAAAAGAATCATGAATAGATCGAGATGCGGGCCGGCATAACCTTTGTCCGAACTTCCGTCCCCAGCCTTGTTCCACCAGCCACTGGCATCTTCAGAGGGTGGATGTCTTCCTGTCGTCCTGTTGCCTTCCCCTTTCATCCGCACCATGGCGTCAGACAAGCCTCCGATACCCAAGCCAGGCGAGGGTGAGCCGATCGTGTTCTTTGATGTAACTCTGGGCGGTGAGCCCCTGGGCCGGATCAAGCTGCATCTCTTTGCAAATACTGTGCCCAAAACGGCAGAGAATTTCCGCCAGTTCTGCACGGGCGAGTTCAGGGGCACAAATGGCTTACCGCAGGGGTACAAGGGGAGCAAGTTTCACCGCGTGGTACGTTCCCAGTGTTTTTTTTATTAAAAAATTATCCCGACAAGACCCATGGTGCGATGCATGCTAACAAGAAGGCATGGGCAGATCAAGAACTTCATGATCCAAGGCGGCGACTTCCTCAACTCGGACGGCACAGGCTCAACATCCATCTACCATGGCGCGGCATTCGCGGATGAATCCTTCCAGCACAAGCACACCACCGCCGGACTTCTTTCCATGGCAAACTCAGGCCCGAATTCCAACGGCTGCCAATTTTTCATCACGTGCGCGCCCACGCCATTTCTCGATGGTAAGCATGTTGTCTTTGGCCAGGTAGCCGAAGGCATGGATGTGGTGACCAAGATTGAGAACGTCCGCACAGCCGGACCAGGCGGCAGAGGCCAGGGCGAGCGGCCTGTGCAGGACGTGCGCATTGCAATGTGTGGAGAGATGTGAGGTGGTCACGATGCCCTCCCCTTATCCTAGCAGCTTTGGTACGTGCGCATTGCAATGTGTGGAGAGATGTGAGGTGGTCACGATGCCCTCCCCTTATCCTAGCAGCTTTGGTACGTGCGCATTGCAATGTGTGGAGAGATGTGAGGTTGTCACGATGCCCTCCCCTTATCCTAGCAGCTTTGGTACGTGCGCATTGCAATGTGTGGAGAGGAGATGTGAGGTTGTCACGATGCCCTCCCCTTATCCTAGCAGCTTTGGTACGTGCGCATTGCAATGTGTGGAGAGGAGATATGAGGTTGCCACGATACCCTCCCCTTATCTTAGCAGCTTTGGTACGTGCATCCTGGTACAGTTCGCAAGGAAGGCCGCATTCAGGCCAATACTGTACCAGCCCGAACCTTGGCAGTTTGGCGGGAACCAGAGACACAGACACAGACACGGACACGGCCACGGCCGGCGTAATTGCCGCAGCCTCTAGTTAACTAATCCTCCCACGCAGGTGGCGAATGCCCACATGCTAGCGGCGAATGGTAGACAGTGCGACTGAGGTGCAGTGATGGGTGTTTCAAAAGCAAAACGGGCACATGAACGACCACATGACAGTTTCAAATACCAATCAACAAGACAAAAGACTAAAGCTAGCTGTGTTGGCGCGTTGTTCTGTGCGCCTCGGAGCCTCCCCAGAGTCTGCCCTCGTGCGAATGGAAGCTTGCAAGCCAGTCGAGAAATTGAGGGGCACGAAGCATAAGTCACAGGGGTGTGCCTCCCTTTGATCAAGGGTGGCAGGCCATGGCCACTGGGATGTGAGGGGCCGATGGGTCGCAGAGCATTGCCGGCGTCGGTGTGGCGAGAATCAAGTTGTCTGGGGTGCATGCTCGGCACAGGGCCGCCTAATCTGTCATCACGCTTGGCTCAAGAAGGGGGCGTGATAGCCGACCAAGAAGGCCGAAAAGTAGGAGTAGCTTAGCCGTTTGCAGTTAAAGCTAGCGTGCTGACGCTCTGACCTGCGCCCATAGTCACGGGCACATCCACCCAATAGCGGGGGCCCAGCCCTCTATTTCCTGCCCGGGCCGGTGGCCTTGTCTCGCCCTTCTCTGCCGCAAGCTATTCTGGTCGTCGATGGTCACCATCCTCTTCTTGGCCACATCCTGTTGGCCATCATCCTGTTGGCCATCTCGCCGTCATCAGCACACAGCCACTGTCGGCTCCGCGGCCTCTGCTACGCCTTGGACGGCGGTTTGAATGCCCTTGTGTCTGCCTCGAGACCGCCAGGCCCATCACTGGCACTGCAATCTGCCACGATTCGCTCCGAGTCGTTATCTGTGACACCCTTGAAACACCGCACCTACCCTGTCTTGCGACACCTGCCCAGCAACGACACACCCAATGTGCCCAACAACGCCTCACACGCCGTCCTAGTCCTTTCCTCCGCGGCCACGTGTCCAGCGGCAGCAATACGTCTGCACCTGTTGAGCGGCAGCAGTACGTCTGCACCTGTCGAGCGGCAGCAGTACGTCTGCACCTGTCGAGCGGCAGCAGCACGTCTGCACTTGTCGAGCGGCAGCAATATTCTCCTAGCACCGTCGACTATCGAGGTCTCGAGCGCTGCACACGCTCAATCGTCACGCTTCGCCCTTGGCTCAACGGCCATCAGCCGCACATCGGCAGTCAGCTGCTGAGCCAAAACGCATCCAACTGCGGTCTACCATGGCCACGTCCACAGCCTCATCCGTGGCTTCGACCGTCTCCCCCTCGGCCTCGGCCACTTCAACAGGCGCCGGCAGCAGCAGCGGAGGCAGCGGGCCGAGCTCGCCCTTGCTATTCTTCGTCGCTCTCGGCTTCGGCGTCGTCTTTACCAATCTCTGGTAGGTTTGTTTCTTGTGTCGATGTTGGACCGTCTGACTCTGGCCAAGGATCATTGTCGGCGTAAAATACTGCTTCCGATACAATCAGAGAAACCGGCTGCGTATGCAAGCCGAAGGTGAAGATGCCGTCGACCTTAACGCAATGCCTCGGCAGCACCGCCGGAGGAGGGAGAAGAAATTAATGAGTATGGATGAGGTCAATGAGAAGTTCCCGCTTACCAAATACAAAATCTGGCGTGCGACGAGGGCAGAGGAGGGATTGCCTACAGCTGGCGGCATCATCGCCACGACCGCCAGTCGCCCGGCCAGCATTAGCGAGCGACGGGACTCACAGGCAGAGTGCAAGACGGAAGAGCTGCACCAGACCTCGTCTCTGTCGATAATGGATGAAAAGCTGCCCAGCCACGCAGCGCCCGAAGCTGCCACCGCCGCGGCTGCTGAACCCTCTACGCCACGGCCCAAAACGGCCCAATCATCACACAACCCATCCGAGAGCGTTGCACGACTCACCACTACGGATGAGAACAACGATGACGATGATGACGATCGTATCCAAACCGCCGTACCCGCCGCGCAGCTCCCAGATCCAGGCGATGCGTGCGCCATTTGCATCGACACCATCGAAGATGATGACGATGTGCGAGGATTGCACTGTGGCCATGCATTCCATGCATCCTGCGTCGACCCATGGCTAACGTCCCGCCGTGCTTGCTGCCCCTTGTGCAAGGCAGACTACTACGTTCCCAAGCCAAGGCCAGAAGGCCACGAGGCCCAGGACCCACGGAGGCCACCTCAGATTCCACCAGGCGCCTTCGTGGTCGGCGGTCCTGGACGACGACCAACCGTCGTGCTTCCGGCACGCGTTCTGCACATTGTCTACCCTGACCGCCTGGATGGCGTATCAGACAGCGGCAGACCGCCGCGCCTGAGCCGAGCCGAGAGACGGCAGCTGCTGCGTGCAGAGCGAGCACGAAGCGCAAGCGCTGCAGCCGCTCTCGACCAAGCGCCCAACCAGCAAGAGCCATGGCGGGCTGGTTGGCGGCCAAGGCTGCCACATTTGAGAATGTCAAACCCGCTCTCCACATTCAGACGAGGTCGACAGGACCCAATCGCCCCAACGACAACTCCGGGCCAGCTTGAAGCTGGACGAGCGCACTCTTGAGGCAGACGAATGAATGTATACGATACGATTTACGGCGTGATGGTTGTATGAACATAGACTAGCGCATGTTTAGCGGGCGTGACGCTCGCTTTGGGGGCGTTAAGCTGGGATTTTGCCTGTTCCTCATTGCTCTTCGTGACACGCGGGTATGTACGTGCGTACGTACGTGTGTGCAAGGCAGCTTGTGACGGGCCAATTCAATAACGCCGTGAGGTCTCACCATTCCTTGCGTACGGCCGCCACCGCAACAAAACATAGGCACGCACAATAACCACTTCCCTCTCCCCCCTCTCCTCCCCCCCACCTCTCTCTCATTTCTCATTCCTCATTCATAGCTTTGACTTCAACGTGCCACTTGGCGCCGCCGCCGCCGCCGCCGCCGCAGCAGCAGCAGCAGCGACCACAGCGTCGACCCCGGCCTTCGCAACCTCCTCATCCTGCGATGGCGTCCCCGTACTGCACCCGACGGCCCCCACCACCTCGCCGTCAATCACAATCGGTACTCCACCACCCACATACGTGAAGCGGCCATGATTGCTCCCGGCCGTGGCCAGGCCGTAGGCCGCACCACCCGGCGTAACCTGCTGCTTGTACGCCGACGTCGGCAGCCGGTGTCCCGCGGCCGTGAATGCCTTGTTGATGGCGATGTCAACAGATGTCAGTTTTGCCGCCGGCAGCCGCACAAAGTGCAGCAAGTAGAGCTGGGTTTTTGTTTTCTTGTGTTAGTACTAATGGTGGTAGTCTATCTATATAGACTGCAAGGGAGAATCATCATCATACCGATGCATCTACAATGGCAATGTTCATGGGCACGCCGATCTCACGCGACTTCTTCGCTGCTGCTTCGCTGGCCATTACTGCCGCCGCGTGCGTGAGCTGGCCTGGTCGATGGACTAGTCCGGCCGCCGAGGTCGGCGGGGCCATGTGGGCTAGCTACTTGCCGGCGGACTATTCGCCTGGTCTGGGTTTGGAAGGCGCGTGGCAGCACTCGTTGAATATTCGCCGTATTCAGAATACGGCAGTACAAGTAATTAGTTAGGAAGTCCGGAAGGGGAAAGTAGATTCACAGTCTCGTTTGTCGCTGGTGTCGTTGTTTGGATCTGCCTAACTATTCGCTTGCATGTGCTTCTAATTTATTTGCGGAACTCCAGCTCCGATCCTTTTTCGATCCCGCTTTCAACAACCCCCCCGTTAGTGTGTGTTACTACCGAACATAAGTACCAATATTCTGGGAATCCAAGTACGCCATGCAGATCTTTATTCCGTGCTCAAGTAGTATCATATCTTCGACTCTGCCGGTACATATCCACTGCGTCTCGTGTCTTGTCGATTCTTGGCGATTACGAAAGCGATTGATTGTATACATACATTGCCGTCCGTGTACTTTAACCACACCCTGCAGCAGCAGCAGCAGCGGCCACATAGTGCAGTTTGCGTCAATCATGTGCCTGTGCCTAGATAAATTGTCTCTCCGCCACCGTACCACAAGGTCCCCTTGCGGAAATCGAGGCCTTTCTCCTCACCAACCACCCATTCGCCACCAGGCATGATCGTATCATGCCCCTCTGGCCAGAACTCAGCTTCAAGCCACTTGTTAATCATTTCGAGCTCGTTCAGCCAGCGTTTCCGCGTGCGAATATCGAGGCTGATCGAGGCATCCAGCGGATCGCCACCGAAAGGATTGGGGGTGTTGAAACGGGCAATTGTGAGATGAGCAGAAGGAACAACATAGCGAGAACCGACTTGGATGCCAGTGCTGATGACTTGGGAGTAAAGATCTCGGCGGAAGTGATGGTATGTATATTTGTCATCTCCGGCGCTGCGACCGGACGGAGCAAGCTCACCAGCTGCGGGAACAAAGGAGAGGGCCAGAGCAGCCGAGTCGTAGCTGAGCATGGGCTTGATCAGTCGAGGCCCACGCCCATCCGACTTCCGATCGGCAATAGACTTGCACGAAGATTCGAGCATGGAGGCGAGATGCTCGATCTCCGCTTCGGTCTTGGAATGGGTCACCTCTAATGCCGTCATGTGAAGATGGTCGATGGGCATCAGCCAGAGGTCAGAAGCAGCATCCTTCAACTTTTGCTGAATAATTTGCACCAGGTTCTTCACCTTCTGCGGCGGCCGTGCCCAGAACACGAGACAATAGCGCCCGTCTCGGTACTTTACATCTCTCTGCGGGCCTTCAAGCTTGGTGAGGTGTTCATCGAGGACCCAGCCGGAGAAGGCGTCAGCGAGGATGTTGGCCTTTTGCTGGCTATTGCGTGTCACCCGATGGAGCTGGTACCGCTCCTGGAGCCTCTTCTGCTCATCAAGTCAGCGAGCGCGCGGCACGGATGGACCCCAGTCTACGCAACGCATTGCCTACAGGATTGTTGTCAGTGGCCTGGATGAGTCCCTCATAAGGGTTGGATGTGACCGGAGTCGAGGCCCCCGACAGATCCTCTGGCCCGAGTCAGCAGGAGTCAGCAGGAGTCAGCAGGAGTCAGCAGCACTGGCCCCCGGGGACCTTGGGGATTGTCACCCTGCGTGCCACGCCATCATCGCAGCAACTGGAACAGACTTCAGGCAATGCGCTCCGGGGAGAGAGATACTGACCTATTGGAACTTTGGCCATTGGAGGCAGCTAATGTGTAAAAAAAGAGCAGTATAATCTGCGGCCTTGTATACTACTTCCTATGGCGTGAATATGTTAATTGATGCATCTTCCTGTTCCAGTTAGAATGGAGCATGTCAAGGCCAAGGTATACCTCTTTCGGCAAAGCGCCCGCTCCGAGAGGGCCACTCAGGCTGGGAGAGAATGCTTGGCAAAAGTCACGTTTTTTCCAAAGTCGAATCGCCATTTCTGATTGTGCGCGCAGTCTTGGCAACGGCCTGTTCCCACAACCTGTAGCTCGCTGCGTCTTTGCGACAGTGACACTCGTCTACAACTCGCCGGACCCTCGTCAGACATCAGTCAAGATGGTGAGTACACTTCCGCCCCCTCTTCAGACGACCTATCCGAACGAAGTGCGTGCTTTACAAGAGCTCGGGAATAGAGAACAGTGGATGGATCTTTCATCCTGCCTCCACAATGCTGTTGGCCTAGGCAAGGGCTCTCTCTAGTGATCTGGCTCTTGGAAAGACGCGGGAGGCATTCATGCTACGCAGGCATCAAGACTGGCATCGAAAGAAAGAAGAAGGAGAGATGCAATTGAGGAGAAACAGAAGCGGCAGCAGACCTCGATGGATCAAAACTAACATTGTTTCCTTCCAGGTCAACGTTCCCAAGACCCGTCGAACCTACTGCAAGGGGAAGAACTGCAAGAAGCACACCCAACACAAAGTCACACAATACAAGGCCGGCAAGGTACGATGAGTCAGAAGTTGACAGCCGAGTCGCCACGACTGATCTCGTTTCCAGGCTTCGTTATTCGCTCAAGGAAAGCGTCGATACGACCGCAAGCAGTCCGGTTACGGTGGTCAGACAAAGCCTGTGTTCCACAAGAAGGCCAAGACAACCAAGAAGGTGGTGCTGAGATTGGAGTGCACACAGTGCAAGACTAAGGCCCAGCTGTCGCTGAAGCGATGCAAGCACTTTGAGTTGGGTGGCGACAAGAAGACGAAGGGTGCTGCTCTTGTGTTCTAAACATGTCCTTCTTTCTTGCATCGGTGGTGCGGTCGTGTCTGGTAGTTGGAGACGATATTCCGTCCAGGGCATCGCTGTCGACAGTATGGGGCACGACCAGAACTCGAACTCGGGCCTAGGCTTGCTGAGAACGAACAAATAAGAAAGCGCGGGAAGAAATGACTCAACTTGGTGAGCCAAACCAGCATCTTTCTACCTGATCTGTGTATACCTACCAAAGAGCCAAGAATGGACACGGGAGAGTTGCACAAGGACATCTATACTCGCCAATGACTGGCCAAGTCTTCATTCCATGTCTTAGTGCCCATTCTCACTCGTCGTCACCTGTGCCTTCGCCCGCTGAATGCCCGCTGAATGCCCACTGCTTGAGCCTCTTCTTCCCTCAAAACATGGTTGAGGTCAAATTAGTCGCGTGCCCACGGTGGCAAGATACTTACTAAGAGGCCGAATTGAAATTGGATTTGTCTTTACTGAGCAGGCATGCAATCCATCGTGCTATCTATTACCCGCTATGTGAGGGCCGCGACGCGTCTTGGACGCAACGTCACCAGGTGCATGCGTGGTGGCTTCACATTTTATGCCACGGGAACACAAACGGTCCCGGATAGCTGTGTGCCGTGTTGCTGAAAAAGGTCACCGGTGCCGAGATTGTTTATTTGCCAAGGGCGCTGATTTGTCACCAAATGGGGCTCCCCCCGGGCCAAAGCAACACCATTCCACAGGCTCGAGGCACGAGGCACGAGGCACGAGGCACGAGGCACGAGGCACCATGTACAATGCACGATGCACGATGCACGAGGCACGAGGCACAATTCTAGCATCCACATACAACGCCAACACAAGAATGCTGTAACACTGGACCTCTCCTCAGGCGAGTTTCAACAACGACTTTGGCTGGAATACAGATATTTACTTATCGCACTAAAGGTAGGCTTGCATATTAGTGTATCCGCCAGCATTAAAACCTGGTGGATCCCTGTATGGGCTTGGCATTGTTTACGCAGCTCGTATCGCAAGGATGAGGTGTAGCGTGGTCGGCATTTGCAACATGCCGCCGCCTCCTTCACCAGCTGCCAACATGCCTCACGGAGAATGTGCATCGCCGTCGCCGCCGCCTGAGGCACCCACTGCCAACACACCGGGTCCTCGGGCGGCAAGACTACAAAAAATCTTTGCCGGCGCACTCTCCTCCTCTATACAGTCCAACTCTTACGCGAACTTCAGCGCCTGCTTTCCCACACCAGCAAAGTACTGTCCGACAGCACTCGAGGGAGTGTGGAAACAACTCAACCAGAGACTAGAGGCAGAGTGCAAGCGCGACTTCGACAAGATCCTGGAAGAGAGATCGGTTGTCGAAGGACTCAATCAATGGGACGGGCTCATCGAAGATGCCAGGCGGAGACGAGACAGCAGTACGGGCGAAGTGCCCGGCAGACCGATGCATAGCCTCGGCGCCGACGAGCTCTACACAGCAAATCTCAGCCCGTTTCTGCAACACGCACATACGGATCTAGAGGCGAAGCTGCAAGAATCTCAGCGGCAGAACCAGACGATGCTGTCCACTATCCAACAGCAGCAGCAAGACATTGAGTCGCTCATGTCTAAGCTGGAGGCTGTCGTTGCAGATCTCGAGGGGAGTGTCGAAGCCATGACAGCCGGAGATGAAAACACGGCCCAAGCCCTGAAGAAGGATTTGTGGGCGATTGACCGCGAAGTTACAGCATCGAAAGGACAGTGACCTTGGGGTGTGAGAGGAGAAGCCACGCACGCGTGTTACGTGCAGACATGAGTGATGATTTGATTGATTGATGATAGTACTTGACAAGCGAGGCGTTGGGAGGAAGCTAACCCCGGGACAAAATTCTATACGGCACCTACACCATGCCAGGAATATGTTGATCCTGAGGGCATGCGTGGACAGACCATGGTGTGTGTCTTGGGGCTGTGCCGCCGTCCAGAGCACTGGAGGAAACAGCACCTTCAGCTGAACGTGACCTCACCGATGACTTCACCACACCCTTCTGGGGCAGTGTTCGGTTGATCGATCGATCGATAATCTCCTGCGCGGCGGGCGGCACGAATACTGCGAATGGTGTGACTGCTGTGACGGCTTTGACGGCTGTGACGGCTGTCAGTGTCGAGACCCGATACTGTACCTGGGACTTGGAGACACATTCCAATGTAACTCGAATAATCTCGGCCTCTGTCGTTGTACTGACTAGTTCTACTTGTACTCTGAATCATTGGCCTGGTTGCTGTCGGTCTGGGTGGAATGCAATCCCATGACCAATGCGCGGAGAATAAAGCAGGAGTTGGCAGCCAACCTGTGTCCAACTCTCCTCCCTTTGTCATAGACAATTGGACCAGTTAGCTGTCGTACGTCTCGAGAAGCCCCTCGGTCATGAAGCGCAGCTCTCTGGGATACCCCAGTATGAACGAGTCCTCCATGACAAACCGCCCTGCAAGTTTCCAATGGGGGTGTCTGCCCTGTGCATCCGCGCCATTCCTGCATTTGCAATCCATGCTCAATACTTGGTGAGTTCTCTGCGGACCCGCAACTGCCGTTTGCCAAACATAGCGTCAGCACTCGAATGACAAAATTTCCGTCCCCTGTCTCGACACGGGATTTGACATGTCGAAGGACAATAACGGGATCTGAGACCCTGGCTCCATTGAAATGAGTCTTGGCAAGCGTTGGGGTCACTACTGGGCCGCAAGGACTAATGAATGATTGTCCACAGGCTAACGCTCACATCGGGTTTTTTGTACTGAAAGACTTCGAGATAGGGTAGGAATCATCTGGACTCGAAAAAAACTTTGACTATCTTGAAGGCACCTCCTGTCTGAGGTCAGTTGTCGTACTGGCAAGCTAATAATTCACGCCGGCAATTTTGACCCACGATGAATGTGGCTGCAGACAACCGATAAGTACAGTAGATCACCACGCGCTCTAAGCGACGCGCGCCTCTAGAATAATGCTTAGTGTGTCCATGCCTCTCTTCTCCGTGGCCCGGGAATCTTGGGTACAAACTTCCTCTGTTGATAAGCTAAGCCCTGGCCTTGTCGGCTCGCACGCGACTTCCAAATGCCCTTCTGGCATGCGATACGCCGGTGGGGTCCCACCGGCTTGCGTGATGGCGTAAGAGCGACTCTATTCCCGGCCGCAATGTAAATTGCTTCGCCCCACTTCGACCTCATGAAGAAAGCATTGGAAATGTCGTGCAGAAATGCGGCAAATTGCACTGAGAATTAATTCCAGCTGGCCCAGCTCCCGTCTCTACCAGTACCCCGGCCGCTTGCTATGTTTATTTACCCTTGTTAGACACGGCACTGACACGCCAGAGGTCTAGATGTGCCCAGGGTAGGGATTGACGAACGCAGACGCGTCTAATCCACAATCTATTCACGGGAAGCCTGAGCTTGCTGCTTTGATATTTTTGAACATTCCCTCTTTTCTTTTCTCACACACATTTGCATTCTGTTCTCGTTGTGTCTTTCAAGTCTGCCGGTAATCTTTTTTTTCCTATAGCTCGAAACGTCTGTTCATCGTCACCCCACAGCATAATCTCCGCGTACTCCACACAGATGATATAATATTCCTCCCCCCGGCAGCTTAAGTGAACGAAGCACCGGCTTTGGTCTCAAGTCGACTATTACCTTCCCGAGTGGGCAATAAACAGCAGCCAACTGTGCTCGAAGGCCTCGCAAATCCAGGGGCGCCTCGTTGTCAAACCGGGGAACACAAGGACATAAACGCAGCCCTTGAATACTCAGTCAAGCCTTGATCGAGCTTGATATATTCTCAATACAACATCTATTCAGAAGCTTTCTATTGCGCCTTTCGGTCCATTCCATGTCAGAGAACAATACGGCCGGACGAGGCACGTGAGAAGCGTTGCTGGCTGCAATTTCGACTTTATGTCCCCTAAATTGCTCACAAGCGGACGCCTTCGCATGGAAGCAACCAAGCAGTTTTGGATCCTCGGCGGGCTCGCAGCCACCTTTGCAATCGCCAGCATCGTCTTCAACCTCATCTTCGCCCTGGGCATTTCCCACATCGAGACGCTTACTGCTCTCCAAATAACGTGTTACATTGCCCTTGGCTTGGCCTTGACTGCGCTACTCGTCCTAGGGTATTTCTCTACCATTTACGTGCAAAAGCTAAGGAAGGCGCCATGGGATCTAACGTCTTCTCTTTGGGGGCTCTTTGCCTACGGAGCTTCAGTCAGCTCGCTGGCAATTATCCTTACCGGCGTGAACCTCGTGTGGGTGACGGCAAGTCAGGGTGATCTTCCAAGGACGATAGGCGGAATGGATCTGTCGACAGTTGTTGGATTTTGGTTTGGGATGTGGGGTGTAGCTTTAGTCCTTCAAGTTGCACTCTTCGCCGCGCTGGGCTTTTGCACTGCAAGAACCCTACGAGCAAATCAGGTTGGCCGACAAGAAATGGATTTTGGCATCAGCCTTCCCCAAGTGCACGAAATCCGTCCACAGACAATCATGAGTGAGATGTCCGTGTCGTCTCAAGACCCAACTCTTCACTCACCTCCTCGGACGCCCAAATCTTGGGTACCGTCCACACGAAGATCATCATCTACTAGAGTTGGCGCACCATCTTCATCAGCAACCAAGAAGTCAAGAGGGTCGCGCCGCTCATCTGCTGACATAAGCGCGTTTGCCTTTCCTGCTGGAGAAGCGATCTCCATTGACAGTGCCTTGGATTCCTGGGATACATCGGCTGTGCATCGCGAAATGCGCATGGTCATTCACTCTTCACCACCAACCCGCTCGGGACTAGAGCCAATACCCGGCAGCCGAGCTGAATCCCCAGCCAATGGCCTAGATGGCCCATTCCTTCCCAGTTCGCCTTTGGCACGCGATAAACCACACGTGCCATCCTCCCGAACACAATCATCTCGGGGAGACTCGTCATCACCTGTGCGACAGCTCCCATCCACGCCTCCATCCAGTCCTCCAAATTTCTCGAGGCCGACATCGCGTCAGAAACCGTCGCTTCAAAAGGCTTTCAGTCCGGCTTTCAACAGCTCACCGCCAGGCCCAGCGCCGCGGGAGTTCACCCTGCCGTATGTGCGACAAGAGAGCCCCGAGGCAATTCCCGTGCTGGAAGCAGAAAGCATGGCTGCTGCGGCTACTTCCGCTAGTGAACCCTCGACGCCAAAGTCAATGGTACGGATGCGGAACTCGGTCATGGTTTCTGGCCATGGGCGCGCGGTGCCCAGTGTCGACAAGTCTGACCAATCTAGCGTTGTGGCCAGCAGTGGACCTGGCAGTCCTGGCCCATCGATTGTGGAATCAGAGTATGAAGAGACTCTCCCTGCGAGCATCCCCAGCTTTGTTCTTTCCGCTGGCCAGCGGTCATCACTCATCGGCTACGGAAGGAGAAAGAGCGTCAAGCGGGAGAAGTCGAGGATAGGTCTACTCTCGGGAGGCGGCCGATTAGGCCAAATTTTTTGATGTAACTTGTGTGGCTCATGTTTCTCACGGGGCGGCTACTGGCACCGTCCCCAGTGTCTTTGATTATGAATGATGATCATGCACGAGCAAGGAGCAGTACACAGATAGGATCGCGCGGACGCACCTTCAGCCATGGGCTGGCGGCGGCGGCGGCGGCAGCGCTGTATCTTGTTCCTCGCGCCCTTCTCTCACCGAGATGGACGTGTTAATGTCTAACTTTGAAATCTCCCAATGAGCTTCATCTCCACTGTAGATCGGCTTTTTATTGTTATAGTATTGCTTCTCAGATAAAGGTTTGATATGCATGTTAAATAGGGTCAGCCTTCGGCCAATCAAAGCAAAGTGGCCGCGGGACGATCCGGGACTAGCGCGGACCGAGAGTGGCCACTTGAAAATGCTCCCAGCAATCCCAGTTTTGCGCCTGGCGAGGGCAACACACGATTCATCATCCTGTGTTATTCATTCAAGTCGCCCGCCATTCACGGATAATGGCAATGCTATTGTTCGAGTTCCCAGCCACGTTGCTGGGCACCGGTGAATGCGATGAATCCTGCTCATCAGACCTGCCTTCTTTACTCGACGCCCCTGCTTCTCTATACTCTTCCATCACATCGGCCCCTTTCAATTTCGATTTCTACTCTGCACAGCCGCCTCAACTTGATATCATTGAGCAATTGACTGTTGAACGCCTGTCTCAGCTATCTACGCAAGTCAAGCAGCCCGCCCGAGCCTCGCCGCCGTGCTCGGTTGCCGGGTCAGACTTACGCGAGAGCTCAGCCAGCTGCGAGATAGCAGCTGCAGCATCTGGCCCTCTCTCAGACTCTGATTTGCCCTCAAACTACTCATACACGATCCAGTAAGCTTATCCTCCCCCTTCCGCGCGTTTTCTGCCTTCCTCTGCGCGTTTGCTTTGTTGCCCCCCTCGTCTGCCAAGACTCCCTGGTACCTCTCAGCACTTTCGCACACAGAAGCTCCTTGCACCCCTCTGCCACCGGTTTAGTTATCCATCTAGGAAGTTGACATTTCATCAGCGAAATGGCTCGTAGACCTCTCAAGAACAATTCTAGCCGCCAACCTTCCGAACCCTTCCACATGAGGACCAGACACGCGGTTCGCCAAGAGTCGAATGCTCCAGCTCAGCCATCGACGACTACTAGCGGGGCCACTTATGCCTCTTTTGTTCCAACCCTCAGCTTGACACAGCCCTCTTCCACGGCCTCACCCCCCTCAGTCTCATTGCCTTCATTGTCTCACGATGAGAGCCCTGAGTCGAATGCTCCGGGTCAGCCTTTGGGGACTATTGTCGTAGCCACTTTGCCCTCTCCACCTATTCTCCCAACTTCCAACCTAATGCAGACCCTTTCCACGGGATCTTCATTGCCTCCATCGCATCGCGATGAGAGCTCTAGGTCGAATTGTCCAGGTCAGCAATCGACGACTACTGGCTTAACCTCTTCGGCCTCTACGCCTGCTTTACCGACTTCCAACTTGGCACAGACTTCTTCAATGTCACCACCGCCATTGGCCTTATTGGCTCCGTTGTCTCGCCATGAGAACTCACCCAATGCTGGCACTGGACTCGACATGCCTCCATCCAACCCCGTCTCAGGATCTCAGCATCGTACCGTTAAACGTACTCACCAGACTGAACCAAGCAGTAGCGTGGCTCCTGGAAAGCGCCAGAAAACATTTCACCGCCAAGATGATGATGATATCAGCATGTTGGATCAGGCATACTATGATCATCAGCGCCCAAGTCTCGAGGACGAATTCAAGAAGATTGCTGAAGCCGCGAAAGGATCTCTAACCACTGGAAGACGTACACGCCATGCTTCTGGCCCTGGTACCAGTGCTGTCCCTAAATCCAAACGTCCCTCATCTCAATTGAAGAGAGGTCCAAAATCTGCAATCCGACGCCCGATCGATAGGACGGAGACTAATCCATCTTCCCACAATCCGCCTGTCACCAACTCATCTTTCACCAATACATCATCTAATGCTCCAGCCATGAACGACATAAACGCTATGCCTAATTTTGCTCAAGTGGCAGATGTGAGCAGCGCTCCTTCTGCCGCCATTGCTTCGCCCCCAATTGTGTCTAGTGTGCAAGCATCTCAAGGTCTTCAAGATCCTCAAGATCCTCAAGATCCTCGATATCCAAGAGAGAGACTGCGAATGGCATTGGCATTGATAAGACGGGGTGGACACCTTTTTGCTGGAAATCGTGCGGCTACAACTCCAAAGGCAGCTCGTGCTGCTGTGACCCCAACGCCAAATCCTATTCCTGGGTCAAAATTGAAGCGCACCTCCACTGGGAAGCGAACGGTGCTGAACAGGCATGTCACCTCAGATCCCACTCCAGATCCCATCCCGCATTTCTCCCCAGATGTGGCCTCAGATGCACCCTTAGATGCAGCGTCAAAACCCCCCTCAGATGCAGCGTCAAAACCCCCCTCAGATGCGGCGTCAAAAACCCCCTCAGATGCAGCGTCACATGCCCCAACCCCTCAACCCGACGGTGAGACAAAAGGATCTCTGCCGCGTTCTGGTCGAGGCAGAGGTGGCTGGCGCGGTCGTGGAAGAGGTGGAGGTCGCGGCGGTGGCAATGGTCGAGGCCGCCCACGTGGAAGAAGAAACGGTGGAGACGAGCCAGAGCCTCCACGCAAAACGTCGTTGACCGAGGAAGAGGAAGAGCAGGTTAAGAAACTCGAGCAGCGACAGCAAGAGCTGAAGAAGCATTTCCATACTGTCGGCACACGGCAAACAGAGCTCCTTGAGCAGCTTAGGTCTAGGGACCTCAACAAATTGACCAAGAAAGCCCGAGCACACACAAAGGTTCCAGAATACGACGAGGTGCAGGCTGACCTGGAGGCTGCCGCACAGAAGAAGCGAGAGGAGATCAGAAAATGGTACGAAATCGCTGTAGAAGCTGAAATGAAGAGGTTTGAACAAGAGAAGGAAGTCATTGAGAGCCAATTCCGGCGGCGCTGTGAGGATACTCGGCTAGAGCATCTCCAAGGCTTGCAGGGCGATATCATCTCGCTCAAGAAGGCCCATGCGACAGCCCTGGACGAAACCCACACTGAAACGGGCAGCGAAGTCGACTATTTCCCTCACTATCATGAACTTCCAGAGCCAGATGCACGCGTTCGAGGCTACACATCAAACAAGATCACCGACGAAAAGCCGTTCAAGCAGTATCTCGAGTCCCACAGTGACTTGGATTTGCAAGAAGTGATTAACGAAGACATCACCGGGCCCATGATTGAATCCCTTGCTCGAGAGAACGCAAAGCATGCCCAGGAGCAGCGTATCAAGAAGACTCAGACCCTCGAGGCACTGTGCGAAGTAGCCAGCGAACGTCTTGCAGAGATGGAGAAAGAGAAAGAGCCTGACCAACGCCCGATGACGGCTACGGCGACGGCGACGGCGACGGCGACGGTGACGGCGACAGCGACGGGCCCCCATGGAACTGATGCATTTTCTCTTTCTCTACTAGCCGACATTGCTATCTGGAAGGCCGAGCAGGGTGCTGCTCAGCAGCGATATCCATTCACACCGGCTGGTGGTCCCAACCAGCAGTACCTAGGCAGTCCTAGCGTGCTCGCTGCAGCTCCTGGACAAGTCAACGGTCGACCACTCGCGCCAGCACCAACCCCAATCCTCGCACAACCAATCCAGGTCACCGCCGTGGCTGCGAAGCGATCTAGAAATAAGTCCAAAGCTTCCATTTCATCATCTGGTTCTGCCACGCCACTTCGACCTTCGACATCGTTGCAAACACAGTCCAACGGCAGTAAAGCTCCTCCTCCTCCTCCTCCACCGCCGCCGCCGCAAATCACACACTCGCCCATCATTTCAACTGGACTAGGCCAGCCGATTGCCCCTGCCCCTCCGAAACCCATGCCTAGCTATCCAGCAACAACTCCAGTGCTGCAACCTAGCAACCCACTGCCGCCGTTCCGTCGTCCCTCAGAACCAGCCTCTTCTCTTCCGCGCATGTCAATCGGTCCGCTTCCCCCGATTCATACCTCTGCAACTTCTTCCACCAACATGTTTCCTCGCCCACCACCTCCATCGCTCGCTTTATCTCACGGGCCACCGCATCCCCCCTCCCCTTCGCCACTGCCTCCTCACTCGCCTCGGTCTCTTCCTTCACCCCGACATTCCGGCCCGCCTTCTCGCGCACATCAATTTGTGTTTCAACCACCGGCCGGCATGCTTCCTTCATTCTCTCCAGGCATGACGGCGGCGGTGCCGGTGTCGGCGCCGCTGCCGCCGCCGCCGCCGCCGCCGCCGCCGCCAACCAGCACCCCGCCTGCAGCAGCTACGGCCGCGGCAGCAGCTCCAGGAGTACCAAAGATGATTACAGCGACAGCAACGTCATCAACACCCACACCGACAATGATGACTACGTCATTATCAGCACAACCACCATCGTCAGCGACAACGTTCCGGTATGGCTCCACTCCCAACACCACGACCCCAGCACCGGGCCTCAGCATGAGCATGGCTCTGCAAGGCGCCGGTAGCAGCGGTGGTGGCGGTGGGACAACGGGCAAAATTCCGGTAACGTTTGTCAACCAGACGATTGAGAGCCGCAAGGCGGCGGCAAAAGCTGCGGCGAAAGTCAAAGCCGATAAGAAGCAGGCACAAGCCCAAGCCCAAGCCCAAGCCCAAGCCCAGCAGACCCAAGCTCAAGCGCAGCAGGCCCAAGCTCAGGCTCATGCTGCGCATGTGCAGCAACAGCAGCACCGTCAGCCACAGCATTTCATGCAGGGTCTGATGCAGATGCACGTCCCTGTATCTGGTGCTGTCGGCGGCGACGGCGTCGGCATCGGTGGTGGTGGTGCTAGTGAGATAGGAAATGGGAGTCAAGGAGGAAGCAGGAGTGCAAGTGGTAGCCGGAGTCGCAGCCGGGGTGGAGGTGGGAGGAATGCAAGTCCGAGAATAGGATTTGTGGGTGGAGCTAGCACTGTTGGTACTGCTGGTGCTGCTATGATTGGTGGTGGTGGTGGTGGTGGAGAGGAAGAGAAGATGATGGGTCCCCATGCGGGCAAGATGAAAATAGAGGGAGGTAATGGGAGGATGCTGTTGCCAAAGCAGCTGTGAAGTAAGTAAGGTGAGGAGTTTTAGAATGATTTTGAAACGAATCATGTTGGCATGGGCCAACAAAACTGGTTAAATGGGAGGAGCGCATAAGAGTTAGTCCATGGGAGTAGGGCGTACGTGGGATAATTGAGATAGGGTTTTCCTGTAATCTTGCGCCGACTCTCTCTCTCCGTCTTGCTTTCTCTCTCTCCCTCCGTCTTGCTTTATCTCTCTCTCTCCGTCTTGCTCTCTCTCTCTCTCTCCGTCTTGCTTTCTCTCTCTCTCCATCTTGCTTTCTCTCTCTCTCCGTCTTGCTTTCTCTCTCTCTCCGTCTTGCTTTCTCTCTCTCTACTTCTATCTCTACCACAAGCATCCTTGGATCGTTGTGGGGGCGGAAAAAGGAGGGATTATAAGTGGTCGTCATGCTATTTTCTACGCTATATCGCTCACGCGTGCTTTTGATAAAAAAGTGCGGATAGAATGCAAAAAAGCGTGGGGTCGTAAAGCGATCTCAGCCCAGCCACTAAACGCCAATGCTCATCATTAGGAATAAGGGGACATGGCCATGATCGGCCAGCTCAGACCGCTCCGTCTCCATCACCGCCAGCCCTGCCGACGGTGACCCAGGCCAGCTTGGTCTGGGCTGGCTCTCTCCTCTCCTGCAAGCCACTCCAGCCGAGTCTCTCGTCGCCCAGTCTGCCGACACCGCCCTCCTTGCACCAGCAGCCGATGACGGCTCGAATCCACAACAGCTTCTGCTTGACTTGATTAGACCGCACAATGTCTGCTTCTGCTCCCCTGAAGTTGTCAATGGCCAGGTCGCCGAGTGCGAGAGTGATTGTGTTGCGGCGCTCGAGAGCCTCAGTGGTCAGGCTGCCTGATCTGGCGAGGGCGAGGGCATCGACTGGCTCAAGGTAGATGAGATCAACTAGGTAGGCATGGATCCTGGACGTGCGATCGAGATAGACTGTCAGCTTGGTGTGGTCGGGGAAGTTGAACTGCAGTCCACCATCTGCAAAACGCCAGACACCAACATTGCCCACCCGCTGATAGAAGTGGACGAAGTGCTCACTCGTTGCAGCGGCCTGCTTCCCAGCAGTGTCATCAACTTCAGAGTCGTCATGTCGCTTGTGCATGTATTTACCGAATTTGTCGAGCAGAACCAGCTCTCGAAACTTCTCAGCAAGACTGGCTGACATTGTGGACTGAACAGCGTTGGTGGCTGCAGCCAAAGTGCCGTGGCGCTGCTCGTCAATGTTGAAGGCGGTGGCGGGAACAGTACACTTGGACATGTCTTTGCTGAGATCACTCTGCTCATAGAACTCGACGTCTTTGGCTGCCGGACCCTGAGGGATGAGCTGGGCGACGGTTCCTCTGGCGCGCTGAATGGTGTGCTTCCTCGCATTTCGGACGACTACGCAGGCGCTCGGGCGGACATTGTCACTGGATGACTTGATAACCATGCCCAGGGTTCCGTCTGTGAGGATGTATGCTATACCATGCTTCGAGGAGTAGTCGACCCACTTTTCCACACGGGGGTAGGCTGTTCGGGCTCTGGCTCGGCGTGAAGAAAGGGATGAGGAAGATTGGGGGGAGTGACGCATGCCGAGCTTGGTGTGAAGGTCGTGCAATTGAAGCAATACAGCATCTGCCGACGTACCCGGCAGGAGAGACGTGTAATCAGTGGGACAGATGAGGCGAGGATTGCATCTTATGCTGGTGTACGATGGATGTGGAAGCCGCACTTTCAGGCCTGATTGCAAGTCATGAGGTTGTTGGGCAGCATTCGCCGAAGTGGATGGCAGGGCTTGCAAGTCTGGCTCGGCTGAGTAGACGGACTGGGCCGACTTGGGACGGGCAGTCGGACTGGCGGGCATGGGGGCGTTGTTGGCGGCTGACTGCCCAAGCGCGTCCATAGCAGCAGGCACAGAGCTGGACTTTGGGACCAGCCTCACAGCTTCAGATCGGGCCTTCTGAGCAGCAGTCGTGCTCCTTGTCGTCCTTGTACTGGCCGCACGGACGGGCCGGGCTCTGAGAAGGCCTTCGGCGGCAGGGGCGGTGATGGGCTCGCCTGACGAGGATGAGGGCATACCATCATCGATCACTGGGAGCGGCTGCTTGACTTGTCTGGTTAATGTTCGAGCGGGTAGAGCTTGTTGACGCTGTTGAGCGGCAAAGCTGGGCATGCTTCTAGCATGATGTGCATGATAGGCAGAAGACGTCGGCTGTGGGGCTGCTTCTGTGTCGTGGACAGGCTTGCGGCTGCGTGGTTTGGTGGCGGGCTGAATGGCCTGTTTTTGGCGCCGGATCCAATCGGCCTGGGCCTCGGTGAAGGCATTGTAAAGAAGGCCTTCTGGGAGGGGGATGGTGGGCGCAGTGCCGTGGACGTTCTCAGCCTCGATCTCGACCAAGGCAGAGATTTCACATTTGCCGCCCACGCCTGGCCGCGGGCTGCCACCCGGCGCTCGGCCGACGCCGGCAGCGCTGCAAGCTTGGCTGTGTGCAATGCCATAACCCGGGCGGACGTTGTCGCCTCGCGGGTCGGCTGGTAGCAGCCAGTCAGGCTTGTGTCTGAGACAGCTGCTGTCGAGGTTGTCGGCGATGACTCCCATGGTGAAAAAGTCGTGCTCGACCAGATCATCCATCTCTGGTCGCTCGGCAGATACGAGATTCAGACAGGAAGCGACCAATGCTTTGGCCTGATGAGGGATGTAGTTCTGACAGTCGACCTTCCACTCATACTCGAGTGTCTTTAGTTTGGCATAGATTTCTTGCTGGGTCTTGGATTGAAAGGGCGGAGTGCCGACCAGCATGGCGTAGCAAATGATGCCAATGGCCCAAGTGTCGACCTTGTTGTCGTGGCCTCGAGAGCCGGACTTGGACAGGATTTCGGGGGCTATATAGTTGGGGGTGCCACACAGTGTTGTCCGCCGGTCAGATTCATCGGCCATGACGGCGGCAAGGCCAAAATCGCCGATCTTGATGTTCATATTGGCGTCGAGGAAGATGTTGCCCATCTTGAGATCACGGTGAATCACGTTTCTCTTGTGCATGTATCGCACGCCGGCACAGATCTGGATGAGGAAGCGACGAACCTCGGGCAAGCTCAGGCAGGAGCGAGCCTTGACCATGTCGGTCAGATTGCCGTTGGGGCAGATTTCCAGCACAACGTAGGTGTGGTGGTGGTGGGTGAATGCACGCAAGAAGTCGACAATGTTGGGGTGCTGCATCTTTGCGTGGATCTGCAGCTCGGTGCGAAACTTCTCCGCCATTTTCTTCTGCTCGACCCTGGCCTTGACCACCTTGAGCGCGTACATCTTGCCTTGAGACTGTGACTGGGCCTGAAAACAGACGGCAAAGCCGCCCTTGCCCAGCTTCCTGCCGACCACGTACCTCTCTGACGTGGCGGCCTCGGGCACAATGCTGGGCGGGCGCCATGCGTCATCAATGCGGTCTGGGTTGCTTGGTTTTTCCACCACACGCGCCTTTGTGTCGGCCTTGGCCTTGCTCATGTCGCGAGGCCGGGCGGGAATATTGGCTGACCGAGGCGACAAGACCTCCATCTCAAAGCGGGATAGATGGATGATTTGCCGGCGTGGGCGGACCGTGGTGCTGCTTGGACTCACCACACGGCCACCGTCATTATGGAGGGTAAAGAGGCGGCAAGGCGACGAGGCAACGAGAGCGGTTAGGACAGAGACAGCAGGGCAGGCAGGCAGGGCAGGCAGGGCAGGCACGCACGGCCACGATGCCGACTGTGACTGCCCAACCTGGGGAAAGGTGTGCCAATGTTTGGCTCTAGCCTGACTGGGAAGTGGGGCGGCGGCGCGGCGCAACCGTAGTCTTATCGGCTATCTCCGGCGGGCGGCCAATGACCACCAGGCAGGCGGCCAGCGCTTCGGCTGCCATTACCGCGGTGCTGGCGATGCGCTGAGTCTGTCGGACGGGCGACCGACCAAGTTAGTAGTGTACAGTGGGCGTCGTTAGAGCTGGACACCCGTCCATGGCGCTGTAGCCGCCGACCAGGCTGAGCAGTTCCCTCGCGACGACGACGACGACGACGACGACAATCATGTCGCTCGCGTTGAAGTTCAGTTCGCTGGCCATCCGCACGCTCTCCAAGCCGATCGCGGTGGGTGTGGCGCTCTCTAGCCCTCGGCCTCTCTGACCGTTGCAGAACTTCATTAAGCGCCAGGCCCGCGAGCATGACGGCTTCCGGCGCACGTGCATCAACTTTGCGCAGAAGCTGCACCGCATCGACATGAGATGGCGCATTGGTCTGCTCCAAGATGCGGCGGCGGTCGAGAAGCAGGCTGCACGGGAAGCTGCACAGGATGCGGCCAAGCGCCATAAGCACAATAACACGCCCACCGTCAAGACCGAGGCCCAGACCAAGGCCGACGAGGAGGCGGCAGCCAAGGCAGCCAAAGAGGCCGCATCGGAGCCGGCCAAGGCCAAGTCACAGCCTCGAATTCGGCCGCTGTCCGAGGCCAAGGCGATTGAGTCGGGCGCCAACTTTATCAGCGAGACCTTCCTCTTCAGCGTGGCGGCCAGCTTGATCTTGCTTGAGTCGTGGCGTTCACGCAAGAAGGAAAGCAACAGACGCGATGACGTGGCCGAGCGGCTGGCCGACCTCGAGTTGTCGGAGAAGGCGGCCAGGCACGCCCTGGTCGAGCTGGAGCACGAGGTCTTGCGGCTCAGGGCGAGGGAGAGCGGCGGCGCGGTGGCGGCGACCAAGCGGATCTTGCCCAAGGAAGTATATGAAACAGCGGCCCAGGAGGAAGAAGAGACGGAAGCGCTGTCACAGGGCTGGCTGTCACGCATCGTCGCCTATGTCTCTTCTAAACCAGACACCGATAAGGCGGCCAAGGCGGCCAAGGCAGACGAGGCAGACGAGGCGGACGAGGCGGCCAAGGCAGCCTTGGAGGCCAACTCGCCGGGGCCCGCGGAGAAGATTCTGGTGGCGGCAGACGGCGAAATTGCAGAGAAACAGAAGCGGCGGGGGCTTGACGCACCGGCGCCGGCATTGGCACCGGCACCAGCACCAACACCGGCACCGCATTCTGAGCGCGCTGGACGGTAGAGGAGCGGGTTGGCGACCACGCGTGCTTGCCGTTCTCGGCAGGCGTCAGCGTGCGCACGGGGTGGCTGGCTTGGCATGGTCCTAGCATTCGCATCTACTCTCTCGTCTACCTACACATACACCACCTCTAACGTACCTTGGAGAGAGGTTCTCAGCTCACCCACTTGCCCCGTTGCTGGTCACTGATGCCGGATGCCGGATGCCGGGTCCCTTGACGGTGTTTGAGGCCGGCCCAGCATGAGCAAGATGAATGTACAAAAGATCTCTGTTACCACCTCTGCTTCACTCCGCATTAGGTCCATTTGGCGTGCTTTGGGACCTGCTCTGACATCGAGCCCTAGGCTGTCGGTGACCGGTACTGTAGTAGAGCTTGATTTTGCGGCCGCTGGAATGACTGATGGCCACAGAATGCACCGCGGTGGCCACGGACATGACGGTTGTGGTCGCCAAGGCGCACAATGCACAGTATACACACAATGCACAGTATACACACAATGCACAGTATACTCACAATGCACAGTATACTCACAATGCACAGTATACTCACAATGCACAGTATACTCGCAATGCACAGTATACTCACAATGCACAGTATACACATAATGCACAATATACACACAATACAGACAATGCACACAATACACATAATGCACACAATACACACAATACACATAATGCACACAATACACACAATACACACAATACACACAATACACACAATACACACAATACACACATCGTCCAGATCCTGCTCCTGACAATCAACGACGTCCAGGCACAGGAACAGGACTGCAAGAATAGAATTCGGCTTTTTGTCTCGGCGGTCAAGCCGGCCAATGCCGTCGACTTGGTTCTGCTCGTCAACGAGGCCATCGACAGTGACCTCGACATCTTGCCCGCTCTGTCCAAGGTGCAGATAAACCTCCTCGATCTCGGCCACGTGCCCATCGTGGCAGCGTACGCGGCCGACCAGGTGGTGCCGCTGCTGGACAAGGTCGTCGATCAGCTTCAGCGGCCGCCGACACCGCCACAGCCACAAGTCGGCGGCGGTCGCACGGCGCTTGTCAGCCACGCCACAAGCACCGCGCCTGCCAAACTGCTCGCAGAGCACGACAGCCGTGCACTGTCTGGCCCGTTTCCGTCAATCCAGCAACTGGAGGAAGCAACGCGGACGGTGCAAGGCCAAGCAGCCATTCGCCATTTGCTGCCCGCACACACCGCCCATCAGGTCATTGAGTTCTGGGAGGACGAATGGCTGGTGTAGGCCTGGCACCTTCTCGGCCAGAGAGATGCTTATTCTCGGCCAGAGAGATGCTCATTCTCGGCCAGAGAGATGCTCATTCTCGGCCAGAGAGATGCTCATTCTCGGCCAGAGAGATGCTTATCGTCGTCGTCGTCGTCGTCACCAAGTAAGCAGTTTCCTGCGATTTAGATGGCCGGGCGATGATGTGCAGGAAACTGGGTGGCGGCGTGCGTGACTTATTGCGTGTCTGGTACTGCACCGCCACCCGCATACCCGCACACGCACATCTCACCACTGCCGCTGCAACCGCCACTGCCACTGCCACCGCCACTGCCACAACCAATTTGATGCTGCCTCATCTTTCCCCCTCAGTACATCTGCACCACACGCCTGCTCTGTCTTGACCAAAGCATCGCTCACTGCCGCTCCCCGCCTTTTATAAGCCTCCTCACTCCCCCGCCTTATAAGCCTCCCCACTCCCGCCGAATGCCGGCCCTACAGCCGGCTTGAACCATGGTAAGCATGCTCGAGCCAGGGCCAAGCGCCGTTGGCGCGCCGCTGACCACCACTGGCAGGGCCAAACCAAACGCCGCGAGGGCAAGTCGCGCGCCACCAAGTCGTCCTTGCTTGGCGGCGGCGGCGGCGGCGGCAAGGGCGGCGGCGGCGGCGCTGAGCCGCAGATCAAAAAGGCCACGTACGAAATCACGCGGAGGAAGGAAGTCGGGGTCTCAGACCTGACGCTGCTGAGTAAGGTGTCGAACGAGGCCATCAACGACAACCTGAAGAAGCGCTTTGACCACGGTGAGATCTACACCTACATCGGCCATGTCCTCGTCTCGGTCAACCCGTTCCGCGACCTGGGCATCTACACCGACGCCGTGCTGGACTCGTACCGCGGCCGCAACAGACTCGAGGTGCCGCCGCACGTCTTTGCCGTGGCCGAGGCGGCCTACTACAACATGAAGGCCTACCAGGAGAACCAGTGCGTCATCATCTCGGGCGAGTCGGGCGCCGGCAAGACCGAGGCGGCCAAGCGCCTGATGCAGTATATCGCCAGCGTCTCCGGCGGCTCCGACTCGCGCATTCAGCGCACCAAAGACATGGTCCTGGCCACGAATCCGCTGCTCGAGTCTTTCGGCAATGCCAAGACGCTGCGAAACAACAACTCGTCCCGTTTCGGCAAGTATCTCGAGCTGGAATTCAACGACCACGGCGAGCCGGTGGGCGCCAACATCACCAACTACCTGCTGGAGAAGTCGCGCGTGGTGGGCCAGATCAGCAACGAGCGCAACTTCCACATCTTCTACCAGTTCACCAAGGGCGCCTCCAACGAGTACCGCCAACTGTTCGGCGTCCAGCAGCCCCAGGCCTACCTCTACACCAACAGGTCCAAGTGTTTCGACGTGCCCGGCATCAACGACACTGCCGACTTCAACGACACGCTCGAGGCCATGCGGGTCATCGGCCTGACCAAGGCCGAGCAGGACAACATCTTCCGCATGCTGGCCGCCATTCTGTGGACGGGCAACATCACGTTTGGCGAGAACGAGCAGGGCGGGGTCGACATTGCCGACCAGTCCGTCGTCGACTTCCTGGCCTACCTGCTCGAGGTCGAGGCCGGCCACGTCAACAAGGCCCTGACCGTGCGCATCGTCGAGACGGCCCGCGGCGGCGGCCGGCGAGGCTCGGTGTACGAGTCGCCGCTGAATGCTGTGCAGGCGGCGGCGGTGCGCGATGCGCTTGCCAAGGCCATCTACTTCAACCTCTTCGACTGGATCGTGGCGCGCACCAACGTGTCGCTGCGGGCCCAGGGCGTGGTCAAGAACACGATCGGCATCCTCGACATCTACGGCTTTGAGATCTTTGAGCGGAACTCCTTCGAGCAGCTGTGCATCAACTACGTCAACGAGAAGCTGCAGCAGATCTTCATCCAGCTCACGCTCAAGACCGAGCAGGAGGAGTATGCGCGCGAGCAGATCCAGTGGACGCCGATCAAGTATTTCGACAACAAGGTCGTCTGCTCCTTGATCGAGGACAAGAAGCCGCCGGGAGTGTTTGCCGCGCTCAACGACGCCTGTGCCACCGCGCACGCCGACTCTGGCGCGGCCGATCAGACGTTCGTCGGGCGCCTGAATTTCCTGTCGCAGAATGCCAATTTTGAAACCCGGCAGGGCCAGTTCATCATCAAGCACTACGCCGGCGACGTCAGTTACGCCGTGCCCGGCATGACGGACAAGAACAAGGACCAGCTGCTGAAGGACCTGCTCAACCTCGTGGCCGAGAGCTCCAACTCCTTCCTGCACCAACTCTTCCCCCATCAGGTCAACCAGGACGACAAGAAACGGCCGCCCACGGCGGGCGACAAGATCAAGCAGTCGGCAAACGAGCTGGTCGACACTCTGATGCGCGCCCAGCCCTCGTACATTCGCACCATCAAGCCCAACGAGAGCAAGTCGCCGCGCGAGTACAACGAGCCCAACGTGCTGCACCAGATCAAGTATCTGGGCCTGCAGGAGAACGTGCGCATTCGCCGCGCCGGCTTCGCCTATCGCCAGCCCTTTGACAAGTTTGTCGAGCGCTTTGCCCTGCTGTCGCCGAGGTTGTCGTACGCGGGAGAGTACACGTACACGGGTGACGTCAAGACGGCCTCGGAGATCATCTTCCACGACACCAGCATCCCCAAGGAGGAGTGGCAGATGGGCGTCACCAAGGCCTTCATCAAGACGCCCGAGACGCTGTTTGGCCTCGAGCATATGCGCGACCGCTACTGGCACAACATGGCGGTGAGAATCCAGCGCGCGTGGCGCAACTACCTCCGCTACCGCGCCGAGGCTGCAACCCGCATTCAACGATTCTGGCGCAAGTCCAAGAGCGGCGTCAAGGAGATCGAGTTCCGCGACCAAGGCCATCGCATCCTCGCCGGCCGCAAGGAGCGCCGCCGATATTCTCTGCTCGGCTCCCGCCGATTCTTCGGCGACTACCTCGGCCTCAACATGCCCGGCGGCACCGGCCAGACGCTGCGCGCCGCCATCAGCCTCGGCTCTCAGGAGCGATCTGTCTTTTCCGCCCGGTGTGACGTGCTCGTGTCCAAGTTCGGCCGATCATCCAAGCCCGTGCCACGCATCCTCGTCCTCACCAACAAGGCCGTCTACATCGTCGTCCAGCAGTTTATCAACAACCAACTCCAGATTTCGTCAGAACGCACAGTCCCCATTGGTGCAGTCCGCTATCTCTCCTGCTCCAACCTGAGCGATGACTGGTTCTCCATCGGCGTCGGCTCGGCCCAGGAGCCGGATCCGCTGATCCACTGCGCCTTCAAGACCGAGTTCTTCTTGCAGTTCAAGACCGTCTCCGTCGGGGGCTTCGACCTGAAGATCGGCAGTGGAATCGAATACAACAAGAAGCCGGGCAAGCCGGCCGTGGTCAAGACGCAGAAAGACCCGGCCGTGCCGCGAGACGACTACTACAAGTCGGGCGAGATCCACGTGGGGCCTGGCGAGCCAGCCAGCTCCACGTCGAGACCAACGCCGCGCGGCAAGGCCATCGCCCGGCCCATCACCACCGGCAAGCTCCTCCGGCCCGGCGGCCCCGGCGGAAGATCAAGCCGACCCAAACCACAGGCACAACGTCGACCAGCACCCGCTCCCGCTCCCGCTCCCGCTCCCGCAGCGGCAAGACCAGTACCTGCTGTCCAACCTGCTGCCCAACCTGCTGCCCAACCTGCTGCCCAAATTGCTGCAGCTCGCCCTGTTCCTGGAGCCATTCCCGCGGCATTCCCGCGACGACCGGGTGTGCAAGCCAATGGTATTGCATCATCGCACAGCCGCAACGATTCGGCTGCCGGCAGAGCACCTCCACCAGCGCCACCGCCTCCGCCTGCACCACCGGCGGCGGCGAGCAAACCGCAAGCCAAAGTCAAGTATGACTTCAACTCGCCCAACTCCAATGAGCTGTCCATCACGGTTGGCCAGATCGTCGAGATTGTGCAGAAAGAAGGCAATGGTAAGTCTGAGGATATCACCCCCCCCCGGCGCGCGCGCGCCTGTCCCTCGTCGCTACAGCACTAACAAAGCAACCCGCAGGCTGGTGGCTCTGCAAAAACCTCCAATCCAATGCTCAAGGATGGGCGCCCGCGACATACGTCGAGGAGATTGAACAACAGCGCGCTCCGCCACCGGCGCCTCCGGCACCGCCGCCGGCGCCAGCCAGAAGTGTGGCAGCCGTCAATGGTACCAATGGCACGCCTGCAGTGAGGGCGAAACCCAATCCGCCGGCGCCGCCTGCGAAACGGCCAACACCTGGCGGCCGGAAGGCCATACCGACGCCAGCATCTGACCCGAGAGACTCGGCCGTGAGTTTGTCATCATTCGGCGGCGCTTCCACTGGGCCCGATAGTGGACGAGGGACGCCGACGAGTGTTGGTGGTGGTAGTTTGGCCGGCGGTCTGGCCGAGGCGCTGAGAGCGCGGCAGAGTGCGATGAGGCATCGGGATAAGGAGGATGAGGAAGATGATTGGTAGGCCAAGAAAAGCGCCAACCTGAACCGGGTGGGGGAAGAGGGGAGGCGTTGTTTGCAGCAGACAGACAGACAGACAGACAGACAGACAGACAGAGAACAAACAACAGACAACGACCAGACAGCCAAGAGACAGACAGCACGCGTCTGTGATTGAGACTGGCTAATGACTTGTGTATTAATGCCGTCTACGAGTGTGGATGGATATATATCTCCATGCCATGTCAGCTGATGCCTGTCCCCGGTGAATCCGAGTCCAGACTACGACGACTACACTCCCACACAACAAGCCTCTTATCGAAGCCGCCGCTGAGCAAGACCTCGCGGCCGTCGAGCAGCCCACACCACAGCGTGCGCACCTTAGTCCCTGCCTCGTGGCCGCCGCCGCCGCCGTCGCGGTCGCTGCTGCTGCTGCTGCCGCTGCTGCCGAGTGCAGGCAAAGTGACGACGACCTTGCCGGTCTTGGCCTCGATGCCGCGCACGGCGCCGTCGTCGCCATTCACATAGACGCCCGTGCCGTTGGGCCGCCACACCACGGCCGGCGTCGAGTAGGGCGTCTGCGGCGCCATCGTCGTCGCATGCACCACCACCGCTGCTTCTTCCCTTTCCTTGGCTTGCTGTTTCTGCCGTTCGCTGATGGCTGCTGCTGAATCACCACTACTAAAACCAGTACTGGTACTAGAACTGGCAGGATCCCGCCTGTTGGGGTGGTCGGGGAACAGCAGCCGCACGATGATCAGGTGCATGTGCGGCAGGTGCGAGGTGGCGATGGCGACGAGGCTGGGGTCCGACGGATGCAGGGCCAGGGATGAGGGCGTGAAGCTGCTGTTGCTGGGGCTGTACGGGGCCAGGCTTTGAGGCGGCTGGGACTCGGTGATGGTGTATTGTTGTTGTTGTTGTTGTTGTTGTTGCCGGGAGACGGAGTAGTAGTATAAAAAAGTAGAGTCACGGCGCGAGAGAATGAGAAAAGGGGCATTGGTGGCTGGATTGCGCACGAACAGAATGGCCTCGGGGACAGAGGCTAGCGTGATAGTGTGGATTGGCTGGCCCAAGCCGAAGGGGGGCTTGTTGGCCCATACGTGATAGATGTGGACTTTCTTGTCCCAGCCGGCCGTGGCAATGATGATGCTGCTGTTGCTGTCGTCGCCGTCGCGCAGAACCGCCGACGCGACCGCGTACTTGGTGTGGTCGCGCACGCGGTCGACAATGCTGCCGTAGTTGTCTCCCTGGCGGACAGTCAGCTCGCCCGACATAGACGTCGTGAGGCAGTATCCGTCAACAAGAGTGAGCGAGAGCACGGGACTGTCGTTGTCGCTGACTGTCGACATCGTCTGGTACGATGACGATGGTCGTGCCGACAGCACGCTCACTTTGCGATCGGCAGTTGTCGTCAGGATCTGGGTCGACGACGGGTCGCCGCGCACGCAGAGCACGTTGCTGGTTGCTGCCGTCGACGGCGCATGGGGCACCGTCGGGGCTGGCGTGGTCCATTTGGTGTCGTTGCTGTCGTCATCGTCATCATCGGGCGTCTTCTCGTACGCCTGACTAGCGTCGAGCCGCCGTTTCTCCTCCAGGATCTTTTCTATGGTCCAGTCGTTGGCGTTGAGGGTGATGCTGGATTCCGACAGGCCGGCCTCTTGGAGGAATACTTCCAGTGTCTTGTCTGGATTTCAGCACCGAGCACGACGGAAGCTTGGGCGGGTGCCCACTCCTGCACCTACCTGTGGATAGTTGTTGGCTTTGAGAAAGCGGGCAACGACTACGGCTGGGGAGTCGGTCAATGGCATCTTGTCGACAAGAGTGCTCTATACCTCGCACTAGAAGAGGACGACAACGAACGGGCGTAGTGGTGTTTTTCTAGTACAAAGAGAACCGATGACGTAAAAAGCAGGCTTACGAGAAGAGCGGCGGCTGAGAATAATGGATTTTCCCGCCAACACCATCGCTAAAGGTCTGACATGTGAGATGGCTCTCGGCTATCTCACGATGGAGAACCGAAAAACAAGAAGAACAAGCTATCTGTCTGAATGAATTGATATCGATCTGACGGAGGAACCGTCAGGCTACAGATATACTGAGAGGTGGGGCTTCCAAAAGTGGGGCCCTTGGCGCTGGCCAACAAACGGCAGGTACGCCGTGACATGACAGTTAATCCAGATTACCAGCACACCAGAACACCAGAATACCAGAATACCAGAGAACCAGAAAACAGAATACCAGGATACTAGAATACTAGAATACTGGAATACTAGAAAACCAGAAAAAATAATACCAGGATACTAGAATACTGGAATAGTGGAATACTAGAATAGTGGAATACTAGAAAACCAGAAAAAAGAATACCACGATACTAGAATACTAGAATACTAGAATACTAGAATACTGGAATACTGGAATACTGGAATACTGGAATACTAGAATACTAGAACTCGGACAAACAGGCAGTGCTTCGCTGCACGGCTTGCTTCCTTCATGGCGAGGCGTGCTTGTTCTTGTACTCGCGCGGAGTCTCTAGGCGCCCGCCTTTGATCGCCCACATGCCTCTCCGCTTGGCCTTGGCCCACGCTTCCGCCTGCCGATACTTGGGCTCGAGTCCTGGTCCAAAGACGACGCCTGTCTTGGCCTCGTACACGGTGGCCAGCCCGACTCGGAGCATCTCCAGGCCGACGTCTCGTCGAAGAAAGAACCTCCAGACATATGCCGTGGCCACGACTCGTTGGTACTGATCTGTCTGGTGGACGTAGACGCGCACTCGCCGGTGGAGTACATACGATGTGAGCCAGTTGAGCGCTTCCCGGCCGTACGGCTGGGCAGGCTTGCCAAAGTGCGCCAGCTCGGGGGCGTCGATGCCGGCAATGCGCACATGAATCTGCAGCGGACAGGGCGGGTAAGCAAGGACACGTAGAGTAGTGGTAGCACTTGTGGGCCCTATTTACCGTCTTGCGCTTGAGTTGGCCCTTCTCCTTCGGCACACGTCGGCCGGGCAGCCAACCCCATCCCGCAAGGCGTCCGCCGGGGGTATGGTACATCCTGAAATTGTCTCCGTCTCCGACACTGGTGACGGTGCCCAGAAGGCTCCTCTTCTGCAGCCATGCCCCGTTGATATCCTTGGCTTCGGCCACACGACGAAAGTAGTTGATGTAGACGCGTCGCCCACCTAGGAAGGCGGCACTAAGAGCAACAGCCGCCAACATGGTCTGCGGCTCGGCGAAGACATTCCGATCAGCGCGGTCTGGCGCCGACCGTGTCCAGTAGCTATGGTCAAGGCCCAGCTTCAGCTTCAGCTTCTGATTCTGATCCTGACCCTGCTTCTGTTCCTCATCGAATGTCGACGAATGCCAAAGACTCGGCCATCGCATGGCTGACGCTGGTCACCACAGACAAGGCCAGCAAATGGGATTAGAGCCGGTGCACAAGGCCGAGTGCATATCCACTCCACCCCCTCGCTGCGTACTACACCAGCCAAATCAGCACATGAGCTTGTGAGTGCGAGACCGACGCCATATGTTAGGCCGACTCCACGTCCACCGCTGGGTCACGTGCCAGCGCAATGACGCCAAGACTCCCATTATAAGCGGATATATCCAAAGGTCGTTTCTATCTATCACTATCACTCTTGGACTACCAAATCGACGCCCAAATGGCCTGGGGCCGCCAGATTCCGATTTTGTCCCAAACATTCCCTTTCATCGGCCATTATAGGCTGCTGCTATGGACAAGTGAATGCTTGGCGCCAAGGAGTCTACTCTCAGACCTTGGATTCCAGAACGCCTGTTTTCCTGAATACTACTCTTTCACACTCCTCTAATTAATTACCTCACAGTATGTTCGAACGGTGACTCGTTTGACTGTCAATAAACGGAGCTGTCTTGCCTATTTTGCCGATAGTTCGTTCCTATCTAGCTACCGTGATTCTTAACAGCCTGGTTGTGCCTCCCTTTGGAGCTGCCTATATCATGCAGGCCGGAGCTAGGCCCTAGGAAGCCGTGGGGGACTCCGGTGACTGCAATGATGCGCACGGATCTAAGCGCATTGAAGCATCGAAGCAGTCGGAAGTCGGCCTCCGAAGATGGCCGTACAAGGCGGAGTGTCCATTCACTTTGAATTCTTGGGTTGCTTTCGCCGTAGATCTGATTTCGGGGGTTGACGCATCGCTAAGGCGTTCATACCATGACTTATCCTGCTGCAGCTCCGACGGACACGACCGCAGCTACAACGGACACGACCGCAGCCACCGCGGACACGACCGCAGCTACCACGGACACGACCGCAGCTACCACGGACACGACCGCAGCTACGATGGACACGACCGCAGCCACCACAGACACGACCGCAGCTACCACGGACACGCTGCCAAGGGGATCCGAGTGAGATGGGTCTAAATGTATCGTAGGATAGACCGCCTGACTGTTATCTGATTGGACCAGTGGGGCAGTGCTTCAGAGGATACAAAACTCATGGCAATACTGTAATTATTCACCTGATTTCCCACCTTGAGACCCCCACCTGGGGCCCGGCACACTTGGTAAGTTTCACTACAATACCAGATTGCAGGCAGTCCTGGCGAACTGTGTCTTAATTTGACAGAGGTGGGTAGCGCTTTTCAGCAACAAGTGTTGGGGCTTAAGCAACTTGTATAGACTGTCAAGCAAAGGAGAGTACGGCATCTATGTCACACTGTGCTGGCTGTCGTCCCAATCAATATCCTCTCCTCCGCTTCACCTCATTGATCAGCTCCTGTCCGTTGGCCAGCCGGTCCAGGTTGGCTATCAGCACATCATACGCGCGGCCAAAATACTCGCGGCCTGCTGCACTGATGTGCGGCGTAATCACCGCATTTTTGGCCTCCCACAGCGGATCGTCCTTGGGCAGCGGCTCTGGCTCAGTGACGTCGAGTGCCGCGCCGCCCAGGACGCCACTGTTCAGGGCAGCGACCAGGTCGGGCTGGTTGACAATCTTGCCCCGGCTGATGTTGACAAGCAGGGTGCCGGCAGAGTTGGCCGCACGCAGGACGTCAAACTCCTCCTTGCCGACCAAATTGGTGGTGGCGGGAGTGAGTGGCAGTGAGATGACCAGGGCGTCGAGTCCAGCGCGGAGGAAGGCATGCAAGCTCTCCTTGCTCGTGCCGCTGTACCATTCGCTGGGAAACGAGCCGTCTGGGTCGCCGGTGCCAGGCACGATGTACCCTTTGTCACGACGTGAGTCGGGCGTTGGTCGTGGCGACGCCGTGTAGGCGACGACTTGGGCACCCACGGCTACAAAGACCCGGGCCACTTGGCGCCCAATGGAGCCGTAGCCGGCGATGCCGACGCGCTTGCCCACCCAGTCGCTGACAGAGGCCTGGAACTCGCGACCGGCAGCGCCTGTGGGCCCGCCCCACTGATGGTGCGCCTGCCATTCATGCGTAGTGAAGATGTGGCGCGAGAGGCCCAGGGTGTGGCTGATGATCCATTCCGCGATCGGCGGGCCGTGGATGCCGGATGAGGTGGTCAGTGGGATGGTCGAGTGGGTGTAGAGTGGGTGTGAGATGACGGTGTCGATTCCGGCGGAGAAAAAGTGCACGAATTTGAGGCTGCGGGCGCGCGAGAGTCAGAAGACGGGCGAGCGGTGCGGGTGTGTGTGGGTGTGTGGGTGTGTGGGTGTGTAGGTATGTGGGTATGTGGGTATGTGGGTGTGTGGGTGGGTAGGTATGTAGGTATGTAGGTGTGTGGGGGGGTATTATTATCACAACTCTGCACGTAGACACAGCTTACTTGGGCACATCCTCCGGTCGATCTGGCAGTCCGCCAAACGTGGCCAGGATGGTGGCCGTCTTGTAGAGCGCGTGCAAGTCGACATCGCCCTTTGGCTTACCGCGTTCAGTCTGGACGTAAGTGACTTGGACATGGGGGAATTTCTGCTGGAGCCTGGATAGAATGCTGTCGGGCCGTGGCAGGTCGAGGACGATGAGGAGATGCTCCTTGTCTGGGCCGCCTCCCATGGCGAAGGGCTTGACTTTCCTGCCTTTGCAATGGTGGGCTCAGCTGAGGATGAGAAGCAGAAGATGGAGAATCCATCAACGTCGGCAGCTGTGTCAGCATGCTATGAGAATGAAGTGATATGATACCATCGCCAGCCTATCATTCACCCACAGCCACAGCCTCTCTCTATCTGCCCGTACCAGGAACAACAGCTCGGGTCAATGCGGCTCACTTCACTAGTTAGTGCTGGAATTTGGGATGGTGATAAAACAATGAGATCTCCTTCACAGTCTCTTCTCTCCCTGTGATGTGATTATATCCATATAATTGTATTATAATTATATCCAATGGCGCCTTGAGCACGTCGTACTGCTGCGTCTCCAATTCCGTCCGGCCCGCTCGTCTCGAACCCAAGCGGCCGGCAACGCGTGTTGCTTGCCACGGCCGTCTCATCCTTTTCCTCCTCCTCGTCTTCCCCTCCGTCTTCGTCTTCGTCTTCCCCTCCGTCTTCATCTTCATCTTCCCCTCCCGCTTCCTCTTCATCTTCCCCTCCCGCTTCCTCTTCATCTTCCCCTCCCGCTTCCTCTTCGTCTTCCCCCCCCTCTTCCCCCTCCTCTTCTCCTTCCTCTTCTCCTCCCCAGCCATGGCACTTGCCGTCGAGCCCACGGCCCACCTTCTGAGTGGCGGCGGCGACATGGACACGATGGACATCGACATCGACATGGACCTGGGCGACGAACCCGCGGCCGACGAGGCCTTCCAGCTCGAAGTATGCCTGTCGTTCCGCCCGTGCGTGAGCGCGTCCTGACGATTGACAGGAAGGCGAGGAAGCCGACTTCAGGCCGTCGGGCCCGCAGGTCGCCGACGCGGCGGCCATCATCCCCGAGATCTACAGGGAGAAGCCGGAGGAGGAGGCGCAGTGGTGGAAGATCCATCTGCGCGGCACCGACGACCTGAGCACCGACGACCTGCTGGCGCTGGTCCGCCACTACGCGCCCGACGCCGATGTCCACATCCAGTGGGTCAACGACACCGCCGCCAACGTGGTGTGCAAGGGCAGCGACAACATGCAGCACATCTTCCTCAAGCTGGTCGACGCCGACCTGGCCTGGCCCGCGGTCGCCGCGGCCCCCTTTGCCCTGCGCATGGCCCGCCAGCACCCTTCGCGCACGGCCACCATGCTGCAGATGCGCGTTGCTCAGGCCGGCGACCGCAAGAAGAAAAACGCGGCGGTCGAGTCGCGCTACTACCTCCTCCACCCGGGCGAAGACCCGACGGAGAGAATGCGGCAAGAGTTCAACAGCAACCGCGGCGAGTACCGCCGGCGCCGGGGCGATGAGCGCGAGCAGCGTCGGCGACGAGATGCCGACCTCGCCGCCGCCACGACCGAGTTCAGCGCAAGCATGTACGATGATGCACCCTCCGCGGCCGACCAGCAGACCACGGCCACCCAATCACGGGGCCGCGACCTCTTCTCCCGCGTCACACGCCGCCGCTCAGCTTCGCCACGTACTCGCAACGCCAGTGAGATCGACATCTCCGACTCCGAGCACGAGGCCAGGCCACGCAGCCGACGCAACGGCTACCGCGACCGCACCCAGCACGCAACAGCCGCTGCACCCGCGCAGAACGCAGGCAAAGAGCTCTTCGCATCCGACGATGCCTCGAGAGCCGGCGGCGGCAGTGGCGGCGGCAGTGGCGGCGGCAGTGGCGGCGGCAGCGGCGGCGGCAGCAGTGGCGGCAGTGGCCTCCGCTCCGACAACCCCAATCTCTTCCCCACTCCCACCCTCACTTCCAACAGCACCAGCAACAATACTCATCCCCCTGCAAACGGCCCTCGTCCTGCAGCCGACTCGCGTGCCGAAAATGCCGCGGTGGCCAAGCGACTAAAGGCAGATCTGCTGTCGGCCGCCCAAACCTCACCGCGGTCAAACCACCGCCGAAGCCACGCCATGGACGCGAAGAACGAAGAGGACCTTGTGGAGCGGTTTGCCCGCAAGACTCTGTCTATAGACAGCACCCGATCTCACGGCAGCGCCAACAGCCACGGCCATGGCCATAACCACACCAGCTCCGGTAATAATGGTAATCATGCTAATACTGGCGTCGAGCTGTTCCCCTCGTCCAACAACAGCAATTTTGGCTTTTCCATCAAAGGCGCTGCCGCTGCTACTTCAGCAGCTCAGGGACTCTTAATCAAGGGTGGAGCCACGAGCGGCGGCGGCAGCAGCAGCAACAACAACAATAACAACAACAACAACAACGGTGCACGTGAATTGAGCATCAAGGGCCGAGCCATTGAAGCGAAGGAGCTATTCCCGCATCTGTACACCGGTCGCAAGCGGAGTGCCGGAGGGGGGGGAGCAGGGGGCAATGAGGGCAAGGAGCTCTTTGACGAGCCCGTCAGAGAGAAGCGAGTCAGACGCCGAGCTGGTGATTTATTTGATTGAGAAGGGGGCACACTTATATAGAGAGAGACGCACACGGACAGACAGACAGAGAGACGGACAGACAGACAGAGAGAGACGGACAGACAGACAGAGAGAGACGGACGGACAGACAGAGAGAGACGGACGGACAGACAGAGAGAGACGGACGGACAGACAGAGAGACGGACAGACAGAGAGAGACGGACAGACAGAGAGAGAGACGGACAGACAGACAGAGAGAGACGGACGGACAGACAGAGAGAATGTACTGTGTCGAGCATGCACGCACGCTGATGCTAGTGGTAGTGAGGGAAGGAACACCATCTCGAAGAGGGCAGAATTTGAAATGCCAATGAAATGAATGGACCGTCCACACGTAACTTACCAAGTGTGACTGTGTACCTGCCTATCAATGACTCTCTCTCCGCGGCCATTGCTGTTGCATAGTTTGATCTTCGCTCTCACGAGGAAGGGGGCACGAACCGCTCTTTCCTGAATCACGGGAATTGCTGTTGACAAGACTTGCTCTCTCGACTCTGACTGCTGCGCCAAAACCATGCTATTGCTTTTGACAACTACAATCACAGCAAGGCTTACTCTGACTGCTGCGCCAAAACCATGCTATTGCTTTTGACAACTACAATTACAGCTCTTTCATGAATCACGGTAATTGCTTTTGACAACTACAATCACAGCAAGGCTTACTCTGACTGCTACGCCAAAACCATGCCACTGCTTCTGACAACTACAATCACAGCAAGGCTTACTCTGACTGCTGCGCCAAAACTATGCTACCGAGTCCGTAGCAGTCAGCCAAGAGCAACAAAATCTGTCTCATCCGCCAAGATCGGCCAGGGCAGCTCTCAGCTCCCGAATCGCCGTCGGCACATCCTCAAAGTTCAGAGCTGAAATCGCCCATCGTGCGTGCTTTTGCGCCTTGGCCATTGCTTCTTCATCCACCACCACTGGCGCCGTCGTCGCTGCAGTTGCTGCCACCGCTGCTACCGCTGGTGGCGGTGCTACTACTGCAGGCTGCAGTGGGTGGGTTGGTGGAGTGCGGACGAGCCCTGGCTGCACCGGCTGCTGAGGAGGGAAAACCGAAGGTGGCTGCTGCCAGATTTGTGGGGGGGCCGGTGGCAGAGACGGCACCGCTGGCGGCAAAGGCAGAGACTGACTACTCAGTGCTGGTAGCAGAGACGGCACCGCTGGCGGCGAGGGCAGAGACTGACTACTCGGTACCGGTGGCAGAGATGGCACCGCTGGAGGTGAGGGTAGGTCAACTGGTGGTGCTGGGGCCACCGGGCCTGGTAGAGGCTGAAGTGGCGCTGCTCTAGGAGGAGTAGTCTCAAGCGTGGACGTGTCTAGTGCTGAATTTGTCCGAGGCACACTGTAGAAAGCTGCATCGCTGCGCGCAACTGGCGAGACCTCGGCTGCTGTCTCCCTCGGCAGCGAGGGTGCCCGAGAAGGGTGGAGTGACTGGTCAAGAGCGGACTGCTGGGCCAGGCGGGCAGACAGCCGGTCTGCCTCGTCGGGGACTTCTGTCACCGAAGGCTGCCGTGGCTTTTGGTGCGGCGCTTGCGGCGGCTGTGGCACTTGTGACAGTTGCGATAGCGGGACCGGTCCAACAGAGGCATCTCGAGATGGGTGTATGGATTGATCCAATGTCGATGTGTGGGCAAGAGCACGCTGCTTTTCGTCCGAGTCGTCGGCTATCTCAACAACAGACGGCTGCCGTGGCGGCGGCTTTGTGACGTCGCCGCCGCCGTCGCCGTCGCCGTTCCCTTCCAGCTTCTGCACGTCCGCGTCATCTGGATCCAGGCCTACAACAGCTTCGTCCGGCACAGGTGTCGGTGCTGGATTCGACAGGTTTGGATCTTCGCCGGCCTTGATGGCCTTTGCTATTCTCACCGCGTGAAATTTGGCGTACTTGGCCTTGGTCGTTATCTCCGGCTCGACGGGGCCCCATATCGCCAGCAGATCAAGAAATGTCGATGCCGCATTGAAGGTGTCTGCCGTCTGTCGGGATGCCTTGTTTGCCCGGACTGCATTCTCTGCTCTTGCAAATGTCTCCAGCCCCAACTGCTCGATGTAGGCCTTGCCGGCCACATCGTCTGCCACCGCCGCCTCATCCGCATTCTCGGCCTTGAACTTCTCCAGCCGGTCCATGAGCGTCGACGTATAGCCGAGGCATTCTTGGTCAGTTTCATGCAGCCCTTTGGAGAGGATCTGGTTGACTATCCAGTAGTTGCACCAGTAGGCCGCAATGGGCTTCGCCTTCTCCAGTTGTCCTGCCCGGAGCGCGAATCGCGAGATGTCGGCGCTCTTGAGGCCAGGGGGGAAAGAAGCTGCCATGACAGAGCTAGAAGGCAGAACTGCCAGCTAGGTATTGATTGCCAATGCTAGCAGCTAGCAGCTGTCTCCTAGCTTCCTAGTACTAAGAAATGATTAGAAGATGTGTGTCCGGATATCATTTCCGACGGAGTACCTAGTAACGAACCCCGCACTCAATCCGCGACGTTTCAGCTTTTGTGTGAGCGGATGAAGCTAACCTTATTTGGATTACAATTGGGTTAGAGAGAGATGTGCTAGGTACTAAATAGGTGACCTTCTCAAAGAATAGAGCTTATATGTATATATATATATATATACTAGCTAGCACTAGTAGTTACTGGGTGCTGACTGGTACTACTACTCTGAAAGGTGGCCTATTAGTCCCAGGCTTCAACTAACCCGTCTAGTCCCTTTTCGCATCGCTGGAGTCATTGACAATACCTACCAGGTTGTATTACCCCTCTGTCGCTGCCCTAATTAGACCTTCGGCCATCTGGCTGGCACTGCTGTCGGTCAGTCATGCTCCAAAATGTCCAATCTACCAACCCTAGTCTTCGTCCCCGGCGCCTGGCATAAGCCTGCATGCTACAACAAGATCATCAAGCTCCTGCAAGAGCAGCACAAGTTAAAATGTATCGCAATCACCCTCCCTTCGACAACTGCGAACCCAGCCGCGACCTTCAAAGATGATCTCGATGCTGCCCGCCATGCTATCTCTGGTGAGACGACCAACGGACGCGACGTGGTCGTAATTGCGCACTCGTACGGCGGCATGGTTGGGAACAGCGCGATCAAGGGCTTCGCGCGTCCGCGAGACGTCGTCGCAGGTACTACTAGAAACTCTGCTGCAACATCAAACTTGACTCGTGTTCAAAGCATAGGCCAATCGCAGCCCCCAGCCACCGGCTACGTTATTGGCCTCATCCTCATAGCCTCTGGCTTCACCTTTACTGGACTCTCCTTCATGGACCCCTTCTTCGGCCATCCGCCTCCCGCCTGGCGTGTCAACAATGAGACCGGATACGCTGACATCGTCATTTCTCCACGCCAGTTCTTCTATCACGACTTGCCCGCCGATGAAGCAGATTACTGGGCCTCTCAACTCGCTCCCCAGAGTCTCAAAGCCTTGTTTGAGGGCGGTAAATACTCGTATGCTGGTTGGATGGATGTGCCTGTGTGGTATGTGGGCACCATCGAGGATCATGGCCTGCCGGTCGTGGTGCAGCGGATGCAGATAGGCATGGCAAGGGAAATGGGTGCCACCGTGGAGCACAGGGAGTTGCCGACGAGTCATTCGCCGTTTTTGAGTCGACCGGAAGAGGTGGCGGGCATTGTGCTACAGGCCGTACGCGCCTTTGGTGGGAAGTCGGTGGGGAACGAACCGACGAGAGGCCAAGGCAATCAGACAGTGCTACCCGTGGTCAGACTCTGGCAGCCTCTCACGTGGTATAGGTTTGGGCTGCCACTGGTCTTTGGCCACGTACTAGGAAGATGCGTTCTCATCTTTGACTGGGGTAGGAGATTATGGAGATCTGGATTCAGCTAGGTGGGTACTACTACTGCTACTAATACTACTACTACTAAGCAGTATTTTGCCTTTTCTATACTAGTTAATAGGGTTCAACTCGATTTGAAATTGGGTTAACCCAGATTTACACCAGTATGAACTCGATTTAGATCTGATTCGAAGGCTAGGTTCAGGTGAGTTGAGATAGGATTTCCCACACAAAGTACTAAACTAACTAGTACCGGTCTCGGTCTCCAGATTCGCAAAACAACTTCAACTTCAGCGGCCTACAAAGTCCTCTGGCCTAGTGCTTGTTCGACTGAATTGACGTTAGGCCTGTTGTTAGGCCTGGAATGCCAGTAGGCTGAGGACCCGAAAACCTCACTAAAAATACGAGGAATCTTGCCAATATGGCCAAGATTCAGGCATTCCAATATATGTGTACTGTCATTCATGACACCTGTGAAGATGATGGCCATCACCACCCAAACCAGTAGATACTATTAGGTACTAAGTACAAAAGTACTACTAGTAGTATTTGGTGGTAACTGGCTCTTTTCGACCTATGCCCCCCGATGGCAAACATGTTCCGACAAACATGTTCCGACAAACACCACAAGCACCGCCGCATAGGCAGCCGTAGCGGCAAGGACATCCTGTCCTCCAATTTCCCTAGCGCCCAGCGCAATCACCATAGCAAACAGAAATGTCGCTACAGAGATATAGTGATTTAGTGATTTAGCGAAGAATTCGGCCCCGTTCACGGTACCCGATTTGGCCTATTGCTGCCTCTATTTCTACTTCTACTATCACCCTTCTACTCTGTTCTCTGCCTGCCATTTAGGCAAACCCGCAAGGGATAATAAGCCCAAGGACTCGGAGTGGTCGTACGAATGGTCTCACGGCGAGCCTAGCGAGCCACACAAGCACTTAGTAGTAGTAGTAGTAGTAGTAGTAGTAGTAGTAGTAGTAGTAGTAGTAGTAGTAGTAGGAATTGGTGCTGTTTGACCCGGGTTGCCCGGAACATCAGATACAGCGTTTTTGGATGAGGTTTCGTAGTTCTGCGCCGAATGCGAAAATACAAATTGTCAACTTTATACCAGGTTCAAAGGGTGAATGAAAACTCATGGAAAATCCAGTAGTAACTGTACTGCCTTTGTAGGTTAAGTTTGAACCAGGTTGAAACTGGTTTAACTCGGATTTATACCGCTATAAAATCGAGGTAGAACCGATTCAACGCGATTTGAAACTGATTTGAACCGATTTGAAACTGATTTAAACCGAGTTGATACCGATTTGTACTGATTCTAAATCGGTTCAAACTAGTTTTGGCCGATTTTTGTGTCGCTAAATCACTAAACTACTATCCCGATTTCAGGTCATTTGAATCAGTTCAGACCGGTTCAGGCTGATTTACACTGATTGATTTACACTGGTTCAGACTACTTAGTAGTTTTTAGACTGAGTTAAACTGCAAGCTTACTTGAACCTACCATAACTTCAAGTTGCTAAGGCCAGATCGACGTGTCTGATATGCTCCTCATCGTTGAGATATGCAGACTCTGCCGAGAGATCAATTACTAGTACTTACTACTAAGTACTATGTACTATACTGCCTTTATAGTTTGAGTCCGAACCGGTTTGAACTGATTTATATATAGTGATTTGGTGATTTGGTGACAAAGAATCAGATAAAACTAGTTCAAAACCAGTCCATGTCAGTAGAAATCACTCTAAATCGGTTCTAAACCAGTTCAAATCTGAGCTGAACCAGTTTTAATACCAAGAGGGAAGGCACCTAAGTACTAAGTACTAAGTACCTAAGTTGTTCCGACAAACACCATAAGCACCGCTGCATAGGCAGTCGTAGCGACAAGGACATCCTGTCCTTTACTAAGTACTAGTACTTTCCTCAGCACCCAGCGCAATCGCGATAGCAAACAGAAATGTCGCTACAGAGATAGTCACTAAGCTTGTGCTCTTTGACGGATGGAGTGTCATGTCATAATGAGAACAGGACCAATGAGTGCCGCTCCCCCCAACAAGGCGAAGACCATGGGCTCTATGAATGCCGTCTTTTGAACTCGAAGGATTCGGCCCCGTTGATCCACTTCACAGCACACGATTTGACCTATTGCTGCCTCTCAATATTGCTGCTTCTACTAAGTACCTAGTACTAAGTACTCTCTCTTCCACTCGGTTCTCTGCCCATCAGGTACTAAGCACTATTAGGTACTACTAAGTACTTAGTACTACTTAGTAAGTAATACAATGTAAGAGTGGCGAAAGGAGCCCAAGGAATGGTCGAGGGAACGGTCGTGAGCTTAGCGATAATGCTCGTCACATCGTACTTCAGGAGGACACGTACTATTCGCGTTGCTAACCATATCGGGAGCCACTTACTACTACTAAGCAAGTACTAAGTACTTCACAGATAGAAAACAAAACAACATTGAGTCTATACTGCCTTTATAGCTTAAACTCAACCTGATTGAATCGATTTATAGAGATTTCTAGTGATTTAGATCATGATCATGGAATCAGATACTAAGTACAAGTAGTGTAAATCAGTAAAGATCATCAGCCCTAAACTGGTTTAAACCACCATGAGGGAAATCTGCCAAGCCATTAGTCACGTGATGTAAATTTTTGCGAGTGTGCGCCAAAACAGGCAGAGTAGAATACTATGTAGTAGTACAAGTCGGGTCATGATCAGTGCCCATAGGCAAGTACTAGGTACATAAGTATGTACCTAGTAAGGTGCGAAAGTGAAGATCAATACTAACTAGTACTATGGAGGCCCATCTCTCTCTCTCCTCCTTTAGAGTTCTTCCTTCGCATCCTTCAGCACCTCGGTCGCCTTTTGTCGCTCATCCTCATCTCTTGCCTGGTCCAAGATGCTCTCCAACTTGTCGCGTGCATTTGTGATCTTCTCACGCACGCTGGGAATTACTGCCTTCGTCTCTTCGAGTGCTTTGCGCTATAACAGGGATTAATTAGTTAGTAGTTCAAGTCTATTTTCTGTGACCTAGAGTAGATTTTTCTCTCTCTACAAGTCCTATGTGCAAAAATACACACAGATACACATACCTCTTGCCTTAGCTGATATTCAAGATTCTCCTGATCCTCACTCTCGCCTTTCTCAAGCTTCACAATACGAGCCTCTTGCTGATCGAGTTCTTTGTAGTATGACGCTTCCTCCTTAACCAGACGCTGGAGTGCAGAAGTGGCAATTGCAACTTGAGAAGGAGGAGCCATGGTTGCGTTTCGGGGAAGGTAGTAGTAGTACGTACTACTTACTAGTAGTAATACTTTAAGGTGCCCAAAAATTCCGTGACCAAGCTTCAATGCAGTAAATGCAGGTCTTTAATGCCGCAACAGTTTGTCAGTTTCTAGTATGAAAAGGCCAGAAAATTGGTTGCCAGGCAACATTTACCAGAAGTTGTGCATGGGCGGGCGCTATGCGATACCGTAGTTCAACTGCGCGAAATCCAGTTAGTGCAAATATTTCCGTATCTAGTTAGTTTTGATTCTAAGTTGATAATAAATCAACCTGATGTCAAGTATTGATTGGTACCAGTAGTACCTGGCAGGCATGCCAGTAGTACTAATTAGTAACAGTAGCTATCCGGTAACATACTACTAGTATTATCGAGTGGTACAAGCAATTTCAACAAAGGGGGTGCACCTCTGGGTACTTGTTAGTAGTACCTAGTGCTACTAGTAGTAGTGATTGATACTGTTCCCCGATCCAAATTCTCATGTCACAAATCACACACAGTACATCTGAGAGGCGAGGACAAACCTCCTCCTCCTAATGGTCAAGGCATAGATAGGGATCCATTTGATCTTCTCATCCACCTTCGCGAGACTATGCCTTGGTAGTCTTCTGCCACTCCGGTTTGCTCACTTGGCCATTTGATTGTGTGCCCTCAACCTTTGGCATGTTGACCAGCCAGCTTGGCGGCGTGATACCAGTCTGTTCATTGATGGTGGACAGCAATGGTGGCAATCCCTGCATGATGTTCCGGATCGGCGCCAGGTTGTCAGCGGTAGCGCCCTCGTTGCCCGTGTTCCAGACAGTGATCTTAGGCTGTAGACCATGAATCGCTTTCGCATTGGCCAGTGCCAGCTTCTCGTGAATGCCATCTTTGAGCATCATGTACGTCAGGAGACCTTCAGGACCGCCGAATGCTTCTGCAAGAGACTTGTAAGCTTCAGCCTGGGCCTTGATACCCTCTGCCTCCTTCAATTTCACATGGTAAATGGCATCGGCTTCTTGCATCTGTCGCTGCACAAAACCCTTGGTTTCCTGCATCTGCTTGAACAAGTTAGCGTCGGCTTGCTGCCGTTCTGCGTAGGCTTTAGCATCAGCATGCTTTGAATCGCGATAGAACCTGGCATCAGCTTCCTGCTCAGCCGTCTCCCTCTCAATCTTTGCCTTGACGACATCCTTGGCGCGGAGACGTTCAAGCTCGGTAGATGCCTTCTTGGTCTCGACTTCCTTCTGGAGTTCTGCGTCGCGAGCTTCAGCGGCACGTTTAGCTCTGATTTGATTCAGCTGAATGCCCATGTTAAGTTCTGTCTGCCTGTTGGTCAGTTCTGCGTCAGCCTGTGCCTTTTCTGATTTTCTCTTTGTCTCAAGCACAGCTGTCTCGGCATCAATCTTGGATATTTCCTGCTTGGTGTGGCCCTTCTTTGCAGCCTCGCCAATCTCACCACGCATACGAGCTTCAGCGACATCAATGCGGGCTTGATTCGAAGCCCCTTCGTGCGCTTTACGGGATAGGAAGGCAAAATATTCGGAGCCCGGAGTATCTTGGAGTTCCTTGACGTTGGCATTGTAGATGCAGAGACCGAATTGATCGAGTTCTTTCTGTACATTTTCGATGACCTTGGAGCGATCAGTCTGTGCTGCCGGGCAGTGTTGTACAAGCCTTCGTGCTGTATATATATCTCTCTCTAACTCACCTTTTGCTTAAACACTTGCCTCTCCTTGAAGATTTCTTCCATAGTCATCGTGGACACGATAACTCTGGTCTCGCCCTCAATAATGCCTTTGACGATGTCTTGGACATGAGATCGAGAGGTCGGATTAATCGCTGAGCCTGACTTCGCACCCTGTCGGCGAGCATCACCGGCCCCAGAAAGGAGCAATGCATACTTTTTGAGTGCATCTCCCTTGTTGTCGGGACCAATGGTGAAGACAGCTGGTAGGGCAAATTGGAGCTTCTCAATGGACATGGCTGTCATCATAATCAGCATCTCCAATATTGATCAGGGACTGAGTAGTTAAATGGCTTGGGCTCTCCCATGCCTATGAAGGAGGTGATTTCGAATTTGACAAGGGGCTGGCTGTGTTGACTTTATCTGGGCCGTGTGCTCAAGAAGACTTAGTTAGTACCTTGGAGGTTTAGGGAGAAGTCCATTGGTGTGACTGATATCCTAGCCATCCTCTGCCATGGCATAACAAATGCTTTCTTTACAACCCGAACATCTTCAATGTGGGCGCCGGTGATAACGAGATACTCGTTGGCATCGGCAACGCTGTTCCAATCAGATCCTATTCATTGGAGGAAAGCAACATGCCCTCTGCAGTCTTCAGAAGACGACGTAAGGGCACATACCGATACCACATGCTGGGCTGTGATTTGGCCGGTGTGCTGGCTGAAGTGTATAGAGTGGCAGGCTCCGTCTAGTAAGTGCTGAGTTGCTACTAGTGGTTTTGACAAGTTAACGTGTCGTGTGTGCTGAGAAGAGCATATCTGGTTGTACAGAATGGGAAACAGATACTTAAACTGATTGACTATCTGCAGTGCTGCGTCTGCGAAGTGTGAAAATAGCACGGGTCCGACGTATCCGCGTCATATCTCATGACAGCGTTGCCCAGGCCAGACAAGGCGTCTGGCAGTTACGCTGACTAGCTTGGCTACAGGAAAGTACTCCAAGTTTCAGTCCTTCAAATGCATTGTTTGGTGGAAGGCGGCACCCACGCACATGACCACCCTGATTCAGCCTTACAGGTTCCGCCATGCTAGGCGGACTTGTGGGCCCCCTCTTTCTGAGAAATCCTTGTTGTCAGCCTGCCAATCAAAGAAAGCCAAGCTATTGAACCCGGTGGTATGCTAGCATTGGCACACCTTACGGAGGGTTACCATGGGTTTCGTTTGGCCGATGGTGACATCGCATACCGATGACGTGCAGCCTTGAACCGCATTAATTTTAGAGTGAAAAGACCAAGCATTCAGTTTATCCACTACTAGCCTTCACAACTTCAGTGGTTGCCCTCACCTCATCATGTCGAAAGAGCAAGACCATGTCAACGACCGCATTCCTTCCTATGAAGAATCTATTGCCCATCAAGGAACCATTGGCCCGGCCATGGAGAAGTCACCTCGTCTCTCCATCCAGCAACGCAATCGCCTAAAACGTACACGTCTCGTCAACGACCTCACCTGCTCTCAGATCGAACCCGCTGTCAGCCGGCACCTAGAGGATGGTATTGGTACCACTGTCGCCATTCTCATACCCTCCGATATTCTCTCGTCCGCCACTATTGTCTCGACATCAAACATCACTTCACCAGCCTTGCCATCCAACATCAATCTCCTTCGTCTCAGTGAAGATGAGTACAAGTCATCTTTCCTCCACCAACCTGCTGTACTTCACGACCTTGCCTCCGCCCTCACAGCAAGTTTGGTCGATCCCACCCAGCTCCAGCTTTCTGCCATGGCTTCAACGAATCTACCACCTACGGAGCCCCTTCCCGCTCGTCCTCAGCCAGACCAGCGGAAAACACTGAAGTATATGGCTGGAATTGCAGATTCAGACAAGGATCCAACGGGGTCGACTGGGAGTTGGAATCTCGGGTGGCGAGATGACAGTGACCCGGCTGAGACAGCTGCAACGGTTCACACGGATGAGGTGACTGTGAGCATAAGGCTACAGGACATCACGTTTAGGATAGAAAACGAGATGGGGCTGCTCGACAGTGCGACTATCAAGTGTGTATGGTGTGCCGTTGAGCTGAAGGGATAATAGTCAATCTTCTTGTTTTGGTGTAATTTTGTTAATTAAGACCAAGTCCTTGATATTATTTACCGATAACCACGGCACCCCCCATGCATGATTATGGGGTATGTACCTAATTACAAGGCCTTGTCAGTTACAAGGCCTTGTCAGTTACAAGGCCTTGTCAGTAAATAACTACAACAACATCATCCCACAGCCAATCATGCCCATCACAATGGCCGTCAGCTTCAACCCGACCATATGACTCTCTGGGGCACCACTAATATCCCCCCCAGAGATGTTTGAATCCGAGCTGCTAGTAGTCGTACTAGTCGAAGATTCCGAGGTAGTAGTGACAAAGAGCGGCCCATTGCCAACTGACGTCGTCGTCTCGAGAGTATCCGTGGTTGAGGAAATGTCCGTCGAAAAGATGTAGCTCGAGTAGCTGGAGCTAGAGTAGCTATAGCTGGAGTAACTGTAGTAGTACGAGGACGAAGTTGTCAGACCTGAACTACCCGAGCAGTCAGAGTCTGTTGAGCCCTATTTGCCATCGTTGTCAGCATAAGACGGCGCCATCGATGCTGTCATGTGAGGGAGAGTGGGTGACTTACCGCAGGACAGCAGTAGCCAACTTCGCTACTGCACGTATAGCCGCTATAGCAGTAATACCCGTCAGCGCAACACACCTCGCCCTCAGAAGGATTGTAGCAGCTATCACTGCCACAGTCAACACTGCCAGCCCCGTACAGATCTGCACATGAGGATCCACTGCTGCCATCACCATCAGATCCATCAGGGCATGTATCGTAATTTGGATCATCAGGGTTATAGCACGTAACCCCATCGCTGCACTGTATATAGCCTGCGCCAAAGCACGACACACAGGTCGCATCAACGCCGTAGCAGTAGTCGGAATCCCCAGCCGAGCCAGTGGATGTTGATGCAGGAGCAGTGGAGGTGGTTGAGGAGCCATAGCCAGGGCAGGAATCTAAGCCGTAGTAGTCGTCGCCTGGGAGGTAGCAGTAGATGCTCGAGCCAGGGCAGTCGGTATAGCCAGTCCCGAAGCATTCTGCGCACGTGCCCGTGCAACGCTTAGAGAAAATATTGGATTCGAGCCAGCGACGAGAAACGCCAGAACCACTCGTTCTAGTGAGGCCGCCTTTCCCATTCTTAAGTGCCGTCTCGGAGGCGTAGATGACAGCAAAAAGTGCTGAGATAGAAAAGAGAGGCGTGAGGCGAACCATTGTGACTTTTGGTGTGTTGTTAGAAGTGGGAAAGCAGTTGGTATTGAGATCAGACAATGAATGATTGCGAAGAATGAAACTTTTCACCAACAAACCTGTGGACAGTCTGAGAGGGCCAGGTCCGCTTGTATATGATGCCCCATGCCCTCCCAAGATTTACCTTGGGCTTTTTTCATTCGGTTGGGCTTGCAGGCCCGGACTAGCTTGACAAGGTCGAGTGTGGTCTACAGAATCCCATTTTGGATCAATACGACGGAAGAAAGTTAAAGCCATACACACCCTAGGCAGCGCCTGGCTCTTCAGCCAGCTGTTTCTGCGCTGATAAGAGACCAGGGCGGATTTAGTCGAGCGAGATGGCCTGGCGGAAGATCAGCAACGACATGAACGAAGTAAGTCGATCAGTGGTAAGGCCCAAGCCGAATGCGAAGCGAGGGTGTAGTCCTTTTAAGATTAGTTGCAATCCTTCCACGGCCTTAGCATGGCACAAGCTCGAAAAGGTCCTCTTGGCAAACTTGCGGGCTGTACATAGCCTGAGTAAAGCCTCATCGGTAAGGGGTTCGTATTCGCACCTGCCACTATAAATAGCAAGGTCGTTGTGGTCTACAGCCAAAGAGGGGAAAGGCTCCTTGTGGCCAACTGGGGTCAACATGCAGCAGGTCGTTGACACGAGGTCTCAATTACCCTTCGCCTAGTTGTGGTGTGCTGAACAGCGGATTCCGAGAAGTCACGAGGCGTTTTTCGCCAGACGAGATGAGTGGCAAGGTTATACAAAAGTCCCCCTGTGTTCGGAGAGGGTTGCTGGACTGTGAGCCAATCCACGGTCAATGCCACACAGACAGCCAAGGTCATTGGTTGCTTCTGTAGTGCTTGAAATCCTTCCTATCTGAACAGTCGCTCCACTTACGATGCTGTCCGAATGTGCCCGTGAATCCTTTCTGTTCGCACAGCCGAGGACATGCTCAACCGCCATTCGGGTCGCCGCTAGGGCCCGCAGCACATCTCTGAGATCTCCTCAAGGCTGTCTGGATGCAACACCTTGCCCGTTTGGGCGCCAATGCTACCACATTATCATGAATCTGATGGCATTGCACCAAACTTAGACCATCGGATAACTATCGGATACCAAGACAACTGACAGGCTGAATAAGGCCACCGACCGGCGGAGGCACGCTTTGGGGGGGGGGGCCAACACTCTGAGACATCTAGAGGCAACACCTAGAATGTACAAATACGAGAAGATCCTGGGAAACCCCTTCTCTTCAGCTACAGGCGTTTAGTCTTCTACCGCCATAGCGATATGGAATCTAAGAAGAGCAAGATTCCGGGCAATACGTAGGGCTTTTAAAACCCATGTGGCACACTAAGATGCATCGCCTCCGCTCCGCCTACTCTGGTGATCTTCATAATCAAGCTTTTGACCTTGCAGTAATGTTACGCTGCCCCACCGCGCGGGGAAGGCCTAGGCCTAGGCTGTCCCAAGTCCCGTGCCTCCGGGCTGGTATAAGGATTTGGGCTGTGTTCAAACGCCAACTTGCACTGATGCCTTCTCGACAATGGAAAGTAGCAGCGATCTTCGAGGTATATTGTACGTGAGCATGATGCTGGACGCAAAGCACTGATGAGTGTACCATCTTTGTTCTGTGTTCTGAAAATGGGGCGTTGGAGCTTTGCTACTGTCATTTCAAAACGTAGACTCGATAGGCGGGCACGCATGTGCGGGGAAGGAACACGATCGATGGAATTGGACGAGGATAGGCCTTTCAGGCTGGTGGCAGTTGTCATGTGATGTAGGAGCTTTCCAGGTGCTTGTAGCGAGTGGCTAGACAGCTCCAGGTGTCTGTCCTTTGGCCAACTTGCCGTACCACACACGATATCATCGCGAGATCGTCCGCTACTGTGCGTCACAATGCCACAGCCTACAGTGCTGATCATCGGGACGACTGATACCAAGTTTGACGAGATCCTCTATATCCAAGAGAAGATCAGGGACCCTGGGAATTGTGAAGCGCTGATCCTAGACGTCTCGCACACACAGAAACGGGATTCAAGATATGAAGCGCAAGCTGATAGCATCCATGCACCGCTCGTTCCCCATGGACCGTCCCTAGCGAAGTTGCCAAGACGAGAATACATTGACAAGGCGGTAGAGCTGAGCCTTCCTGTTGTGAAGGAAATGGTTTCGAAGCAACACATCCATGGCATAGTTTCAGCTGCTGGGAGCTCCGGTACATCGCTTGCCTGTGCTCTCATGCGCCAAGCTTGCCCGCTAGGCTTTCCAAAGCTGATGGTTTCCACCATGGCCTCGGGTAACATCAAGCCATATATCGAAGAGACGGACATCACCATGATGTATTCCATTGTCGATATTAGTGGGATAAATTCCATTCTCAAGCGAATATATTCCAATGCTGCCTCTGCCATCTCAGGAATGGCAACCAGCTATGCCAAGTCTCTCGAGCCACAGTCCCCTAGTGCATGGAGCAAGTGCGTGGGCATCTCAGTCTTCCGCGCCACTATGCCGGTTGTGGACATGGTTCGGAAGACGCTGACAGCGGCACCGAATCACTTGGCTGGTCATGAGGTTTATGTTTTCCATGCAACAGGGGCGGGTGGGAACACAATGGAGCGGCTGGTGACAGAAGGGCACCTGAACGCGGTGATTGATCTGGTGAGTTTTTTCATTGCCACAACAAGTCGAGACAAGACACTGAGGCCAGGTAGACGACGACTGAAATTCCAGATGAGCTGTTTGGTGGCATACTGACAGCAGGACCTAGCCGGCTTGAGGCCGCGGCCAAAAAGGGGATTCCCTACCTTGTCAGCCTTGGCGCGTGTGACAGTATTAGTTTTGGTGCGAAAGAGTCAATACCCGAACACTACCGTAGTCGCAACCTGTACTCCGAGACCCCCACACTCACGCTGATGAGAACGACGAAGGAGAACAGCCATCAGATTGGCAAATTCATTGCACAGCAGCTCAAGACGCACGCACAAGATACGAGCCTGATCAAGGTCATCATTCCCGAGGGGGGCATATCCATGCTCGATGCCCCAGGTGAACCCTTTTACGATCCCGAGGCAGATGCCGAACTTTTCAAGGCGGTCGAAGACGAGCTGGAAGGGTCGGGAATCGAGGTGGAAAGGTACAAGGAGCACATCAATACCGAGGCATTTGCTGCGCATGTTTGCCACGCCATCCTGGAGCTGATGAAGGTCGATCCAAAGGCATACCGTCTGGCCAATGCGCGACGGAGGCAATGGAGCTTTGACCATGGGTCTTCCATCCAAAAGCTGCGGCGTCAGAGCCACGTTGAGATTCCGGATGCTGCTGCCAGCTGAGGTGAGCAGCTTATTGGAGATAGGAATGCTGATGAATGTTAGTGTTGTGAGGAATGTCTTTCATAAATGTCTTTCATAAGTGGATGAGGAACGTCTTTCATGAATGTCTTTCATAAGTGGATGGGGAACGTCTTTCATAAGTGGATGAGGAATGTCTTTCATGAATGTCTTTCATAAGTGGATGGGGAACGTCTTTCATAAGTGGATGGGGAACGTCTTTCATAAGTGGATGGGGAACGTCTTTCATAAGTGGATGAGGAACGTCTTTCATAAGTGGCCTCTGCAGGTTTAATGTCACGTGGACGATGATTGTTATCCTATGTGAAGCGACATGATTGGGCAGCCTTTCACACACATGGGGATAATATATCCGGACAAGGTAGAAATCTTGGCGCCGCTAGCCCCACTTAATTTTCAAAATTTTGGCGTGAATGGGCAAAACATCCCACCGCCGGCCTCCACGTTCTGCTTCCTTTCTCTCCGTTGCGTTTTTCACAGCAGACAATCATCACTCACACCATCCAAAATGGCTGACGAGGTTTATGACGGTAAGAAATATTCTCAACGCAATGCCCAATTGGGTGTGACTGCTGACAGGATGATTCAGGTGCGATCGGCATCGATCTTGGTACCACGTACTCGTGCGTAGCCAACTATGAGGGTACCAATGTTGAAATCAGTGAGTGCTCCTCGCTTTTGACATGATGACATGGTCACCGGCTGACGTGGTGAAGTTGCCAACGAGCAAGGCTCGTTCACCACGCCCTCGTTCGTCTCTTTCACCGACGAGGAGCGTCTGATCGGTGAAGCTGCCAAGAACCAGGCTGCGATGAACCCTCAGAACACGGTGTTCGATGTCAAGCGTCTCATTGGAAGGAGATTCGATGACCCCACGGTCAAGAAGGACATCGAGTCTTGGCCTTTCAAGATTGTCGACCAGGGCGGCAACCCGTTCGTGCAGGTCGAGTATCTGAAGGAGACAAAGATCTTCTCACCACAAGAGATCTCGTCAATGGTTCTCACCAAGGTATGTATGGCAGCAGCAGCAGCAGCAGCAGCAGCAGCCGCCAGATGCGGTCAGAGACAGGCTGACTAACACTCTCGATAGATGAAGGAAGTTGCCGAGACCAAGCTTGGCAAGAAGGTGTCCAAGGCTGTGGTGACGGTGCCTGCCTATTTCAACGACAACCAGCGCCAAGCCACAAAAGACGCAGGTGCGATTGCCGGCCTCAATGTGCTGCGCATCATCAATGAGCCGACGGCTGCGGCCATCGCCTACGGCCTGGGTTCTGGCAAGTCGGAGAAGGAGCGCAATGTGCTGATCTACGACCTTGGCGGTGGCACGTTCGATGTGTCTCTGCTCAACATCCAGGGCGGTGTCTTCACGGTCAAAGCCACGGCCGGAGACACTCACTTGGGTGGGCAAGATTTTGATACCAACCTGCTGGAGCACTTCAAGAAGGAGTTCCAGCGAAAGACCAAGAAGGATCTGTCTGGCGATGCGCGTGCCCTGCGAAGACTGAGGACGGCGTGTGAGCGTGCCAAGAGGACGCTGTCGAACGGAACGTCTACCACTGTCGAGATTGACTCGCTGTTCGACGGTGAGGACTTCCAGGCTCACATCACGCGTGCCCGGTTCGAAGACCTCAACGCCAAGATCTTCAACGCGACGATTGACCCGGTGCAGCAAGTGCTCAAGGACTCGGGCATTGAGAAGAGCAAGGTTGACGACATTGTTCTTGTTGGTGGCTCGACGCGCATTCCTCGCATCCAGAAGCTGCTTAGCGACTTCTTCGACGGCAAGAAGCTGGAGAAGAGCATCAACCCTGACGAAGCTGTGGCGTATGGCGCTGCTGTGCAAGCTGGAATCCTGTCCGGCAAGGCCCAGTCTGCCGAGACGGCCGATCTTCTGCTTCTGGACGTGGTGCCCCTGTCGCTGGGCGTGGCGATGGAGGGCAACATCTTTGCTCCTGTCGTTCCGCGTGGCCAGACGGTGCCTACGATCAAGAAGCGGACCTTCACCACCGTGGTCGACAACCAGCAGACTGTGCAATTCCCCGTGTACCAGGGTGAGCGGACCAACTGCGAGGACAACACGTCTCTGGGCGAGTTCACGCTTGCTCCCATTCCACCGATGAAGGCGGGTGACGCGGCACTGGAAGTGGTGTTCGAGGTCGATGTCAACGGCATTCTCAAGGTCACTGCGACGGAGAAGTCGTCGGGCCGATCGGCCAACATCACCATCTCCAACGCGGTGGGCAAGCTGTCGACGTCTGAAATCGAGAAGATGGTGGAGGACGCGGCCAAATTCAAGACCAAGGACGAGGCGTTCACGAAGAAATTCGAGGCCAAACAGCAGCTCGAGTCCTACATTGGGCGCGTGGAGGAGCTTATCAACGACCCCGGCCTGTCGCTGAAGATGAAGAAGGGCAACAAGAAGCAGATTGAGGATGCGCTGTCCGACGCGATGCAGCAGCTTGAGGTGGACGAGTCGAGCCCGGAAGAGCTGAAGAAGAAGGAATTGGCGCTGAAGAGAGCCATGACCAAGGCCATGGCCACGCGCTAAGCTGGGAGAGTGCGACAAGGCAACGCGGAAGGGATGTGGAGTGGTATTGCCACGGGTGTGCCACGATCTTGGAGAGGTGTGAAGAGAGGGCTTGTGCAATGCGGTTGATGAAATGCATGACAGCATCTAGGCAGCGGCGTTGTTGTTCTTGATTTCGACGTGCACATGGCTGTCAAGGGGATCAAAAGCTCACCGACAGATTTTGTGATAGAGCAGGTACAATCTGAGATGGCCGTCTCGTAGGTTAATCGAATAGGCTGTACGCATTGACGATTGTGGGTTGGTCGTACGTTGATTGTAGGTTAATCGAATGCGGCACGCATCAACGATCGTAGGTTGATTGTAGGTTAATTGAATGCTGCACGCATCAACGATCGTAGGTTGGTTGTAGGTTAATCGAATTCTGAACGCATCAACGATCGTAGGTTGGCTGTAGGTTAATTGAATGCTACACGCATCAACGATCGTAGGTTGATTGTAGGTTAATCGAATGCTGCACGCATCAACGATCGTAGGTTCATCTTGGGGTCAGAATCCGGGCGGCAATACTTCGGGACAAGGTCCTGGGTGTGACTTTGTTTCTCGCTTGTGTCCTTGGACGTCAAACTATACACACGCGCAGCAAGTCACCGCCATGCCGCCAGCAAGCAGAGGACTCGGCCAGCTCCTGGTGCTCAGTCGCCAAGTCGTCTCACCACCACCGCGCATCGGCTATGCAGTGGTCTCGTGCGCGGGCCACGCGCCGGCAAAAGCACACGTGTGGCACCACGCATTTAGCACAAGCGTGAGGTTGCAGAAAAAGGGGTCCTCACACAAGAAAGGCAAAACGGCCCATGCGGACAAGGACGGCAGCAGCGGCAGCGGTGGCAGTAGCAGTGGCAGCAGTGGCAACAGCAGCGGTGGCAGTGGCTCCACAGCACTCGACCCCTTTGACCACTCGACGCTCCAAGCGGCGATCGACCGGACAATCAGCCGGCTAAAGGACAACCTAGCACGCAGCCGCGACGCCGGGCGGGTGTCGGTGGCCATGATCGAGGCGCTAGATGTTGAGCTCGGCGGCAGCGGAGGCAGCAACAAGGAAAGGACGCGGATCGGGGCAATTGCCAGCGTGGTGCCCAAGGGCGGGCGCAGCATGCAGGTGTTTTGCGCCGAGGAAGGGCACGTGAAGGCGGTGCTGAGCGCGTTGCAGGCGAGCGACTACAGTCTGACGCCGCAGCTGGAGAATGGTCAGAGCAGCAGCAGCAGCGCAGGGAATGCGGGCGCGAATCCGCTCGTGATCACGGTGCCGGTGCCGCCGGTGACGGCGGAGACGCGGCAGCAAGCGGCAGCGGAGGCCAAGAAAGCGGCGGAAAAGGCCGGGCTGGAGGTGCGCAATGCACGGGGGGAGGCGCAGAAGCGGTTCCGCAAGATGGAGCTGGAGAAGCGTGTGGTGGTGGATGAGCTGCGCAAGGCGCACAAGGGCATGGAGGAGGTGGCTAAGCAAGGCCAGGACCAGGTCAAGGCTGTGTTGGATGCGGCGTTGAAGGCGCTGGCGCGGTAGGGAGGGAAAAGTTGAAAAAGAAAGTGTATCATCATCGTCAGTATCGTCGTCGTCAGTATCATCATAATCAGTATCGTCGTCGTCAGTATCATCGTCGTCAGTATCATCATCGTCAGTATCACCATCTTCTTCAGTATCATCGTCGTCAGTATCATCGTCAGTATCACCATCTTCTTCAGTATCATCGTCGTCAGTATCACCATCTTCTTCAGTATCATCGTCGTCAGCATCATCGTCGTCAGTATCATCGTCGTCAGTATCATCGTCGTCAGTATCACCATCTTCGGTATCATCGTCGTCAGTATCATCGTCGTCAGTATCATCGTCGTCAGTATCATCGTCGTCAGTATCATCGTCGTCAGTATCTTCTTCTTCTTCAGGATCATCGTCGTCATTATCAATCGTCGTCAGTATCAACGTCGCCAGTATCATCATCATCAGTATCATCATCGTCGTCTTCAGGATCATCATCATCAGTATTATCATCGTCGTCAGTATCATCATCATCAGTATTATCATCGTCGTCAGTATCATCATCATCAGTATTGTCATTTTCTTCAGTATCATCATCATCAGTATCATCATCAGTATCATCATCATCAGTATCATTCATTACTGAATCGTGGCTATGTACTCTGCTCTTAATTACAGGACGCTACAAACGAACGAGCAAACAGACTCAACAAAGTGCTTTTGTTTGTTGTCTTTGTGTGTTTACTGTCTGGCCTGGGCAACAGCATACCACAGGCCGCCCAGGAGGGTGGCCAGGCTGCCGACGACGACGTTGCGGGGCGGTGGGCCGCCAGGCACGACGAGCACGGCAATCTGCTTGAGATTGGCGGCGACGCCCATGGTCAGCGGGCCGCACCGCTTGTTTGCTTCGAAGCTGGCCAGGTTCAGGGCTGCGGCCAGCAGGGCGTTGAGCAGGATGAGCGATGGCGAGGGCGAGGGCGATGACGAGGAAGAGAGCAGCACGGTCAACTCTCCGCGGCACCAGGCAGCCACGAGGCCCTGGGCGGCGGCGAGGGGCGCGGTGACGTGGATCAGCTCGTAGCTCTGGATGCCAAGGTCGGCCTGGAGCCAGTGGGCGGCGATGGTCTTGAGCACGGCACTGACGGCGCCGAGCAGGGTCATGCAGACGCCCAAGACGGCAGCAGCTTCCGGCTGGGCTGTGCCAGTAGCAGAAGTGGAAGCCACCCCCACGCCAAAGACGATGGGAAGGAGCGACAGGTAGGTGTGAGCGCGGTACGAGGACACGGTCTTGAGGCCGAGGCCGATGGACATGGCAATGGTCAGAAGCGGCGTGATGGCTCGAATGGTCTGATGGACGGGCAGGCTGACGAGGCCGAGGGAGAAGTTGCACAGGGTGATGTTGGCGGTGAAGAGGGCGGAGAAGAGAGCCAGGTGCAGTCGGCGGCGGAAGGCGCGGGGTGAGCGAGGGCAAGTGCGAGGAGGGCAAGTGCAAGGAGGGCAAGTGCGAGGAGGGCCCGACAAGGGGCGGGGCGAGAGGATGGAGGTCGACAGAAAGGTGGCAGTGGCATGAGAGACGGTCAATAGATAGGGGCAAGCGGTGCCCTGGATGATGGCCCTGTTGCTGACCGTCACCAGCAGATTGAGCAGGAAGTAGAGTGCAAGAGAGGCGGTGGCAAGCATGGCACCGTCGTCTGACAGGAAGGATGAGCGAGAGAGAAAAAAACCAAAAAAAAGAGAGAGAGAGAAACAAAAAAAAGAGAGAGACAGAAACAAAAAAAGAGAGGAAGAAAGAGAAATTATGCAATGCTACATCCTTCACTTGCCAGCGTCCTTGTCTTGCGGTCGCGTCGTCGTCGTCGTCGTCGATGACGGCGTGGCCTGTGACTGCTTGCCTGGAAACGAGGGCAGCGGCCGGGCCGGGCCGGGGGGGTTTGACACGGCGGCCGCCTTCTGCTTTGCAGCGGCAGCATCCCAGGTTTCGGGGTCTGGAATGACCAGGTAACTGGTAATGAGCGGCAGGCCGACAAGACTCTTGGTGGAGGGCGAGTAGTAGGCCGTCACGTCGAGACGCACACGGCCTTTCCTGCCCTCGAGAGTGACGACGCCCTTCATCATGCACAGGCCGGGGGTGTGGGCCTGCATGGCCGCGCTCTGCTTCATCATCCAGACGGCCTTGAAGACCTGGCGCGCGGCCGTGAGCGCCTCTGTGTAGGTCATTGACTGAGCACGTGCCAGGTGGGCCTTCCACGAGAGGGTATGATGGGAGGGCAGCATCAGGCCGGCAGCTTGCTTTTGCTGCTGCTTCTGCTGCTGTTGCTGTTGTTGTTGTTGTTGCTGTTGTTGTTGTTGCTGCTGCTGCTGCTGTTGCTGCTGCTGTTGCTGTTGCTGTTGCTGTTGCTGTTGCTGTTGCTGTTGCTGTTGCTGTTGCTGTTGCTGTTGCTGCTGCTGCTGCTGCTGCTGCTGCTGCTGCTGCTGCTGCTGCCGAGAGGCTGCTGCCTTGTCCGCCTCGCTGGCCTCGGCCATCTGTGCATGCACCTCGACGCGCAGCAGCTCGCCGGGGGCGGCGAGGGCCTTGTTCAGCCGGGCGGCGGTGATGGCCAAGCTCTTGGAGGCAAAGGCATGGAGCCCGGCGTAGAAGGCCGAGGCAAAGACGACCGGGTGGAAGATACGCTCGATGCGGGCGCCGCTGGCCGGCGACAGAGCGCGCCAGCCCAGCTCGACCTGGCTCGGCTTGACAAACACACACGGCACCTCGTACACGGTGGGCGAGAAGATCTGCGGCGCAATGTCGAAGCGCACGCCCGTGCGGCCCGTGTACTCGATCCAGCGCAGCCACGGCTTGAGGTCGGCGCGGTGGTGGCAGACGTGCAGCACCACGTGCGCCGCCTTCTTCTGCACCTCGACCACCAGCGTCTCGTCCAGCATCAGGTCCTTGAAGTCCTGCCACTCGCGGTCCTGCGGCGTCTGGATGCGGCGCCGGCGCTCTCGGAACCAGACGGGCAGCGTCAGGTGCATGATCTGCGAGTCGTCGGCGTCGGCGGCCGGCGACTGCGGGTGCGGGTGTGGGTGCGGGTGCGGCGACGGCAGCGACGACGGCGGCCGCTTCCAGTGGTCGGGCGGCCGGCGAGCCTTGTCCTTCTGCACCGCCTCCGTCTGGCCGCGGGCCGCCTGTTCGGGCCGCTTCTTGACGTCGTCGGACGCGAGGGCGGCGAGGGTGTTGGCGACGCAGTAGGTGAGGACGACGGTGATGACGAAGCGCCCGACGACGGGTCTGGACACGGTCAGCGATGGCGTGCTCTCTTGCACTATCACCGGCTGGTCGCCGTCGACCGCACCCACCTGGCGCGGCTGGTCACCTGCACCTGGCGGATGGCGACCTGCTCGTCGTCGACCGGCACTCGCACCGTGCGGGAGCGGGGGAACAGAGAGAGCGGCATTGCAGAGGGGCTGTAGCACGCATTGTAGCTCTCATTTGCACACACGCTGCCGGCCAGTCGGTCAGGAGCAGGTAGCGGGCGAGTGGCGCTGGTGCATGGCCGGCAATGCACTATTGGTACAGTCGACTGCACACCGCGGCTGTCCAGTCTTGCTTGCTCTGGTGTACGGATAATGCATTTGGCGCTAGCGATTTAGCGCTAGAATACTCTTTACTGAGAATGGCAGTCTACTCTCTTTTGCGTCCTTGAAAGGATAAGAATGCTCTTTACTCTGAGAATACTCTTTGCGTCCTTGAAAGGATAAGAGTACTCTTTACTCTGAGAATGACAGTCTATGCTCTTTCGCATCCTTCAGCAAAGTCTAGCGTGGCTGGGCGCGATAGAGCAGCAATGGGCTGAAAGTGAGCAGATACACAGGCTCCTGCCAAGCCTAATAATGTGATCGTGCCACGAATACTCTTTCCTCTGTAAGAATGACAGTCTACTCTCTTTCGTATCCTTCAAAGGATAAGAATACTCTTTACTCTGAGAACGACAGTCTACTCTCTTTTAAAGGATAAGAATACTCAGAACAGAGATAGGTACCTACTAGTACAGAACAGGCAAGACGCAATATTAGCGCCAGCCACTAGCGCGGCAAAATTCAATCCGTCTCATTGGCCCGTTGCCGCGCAGCGTATGCCGCCCCGGCAGTGGCCCCAAGCTGCGCCCAGGCCATTTATCTATCGCTCTCTCCCCCAACCGGCCATCGCCAGCTGCACCGGCCATCGCCAGCTGCGCCGTCCTGCCACCAACCCACCTGCACGAGCTCCACCCGGCAAGATGAAGACCGCTCGCCTGCTGCTGGCCTGCCTCGCTGCTGCCACCACCACCACGGCCGCGGCCGCGGCCGCGGCCGATAGGCACGATGGCTTCCTGTGGACCATCGACCAGGCCGTGGCCTCGGGCTCGTCCAGTGCCTCGATCGACGCCGAGTCGGCCAGTGCCATCATCGCCCGGCGGCGAGGGCTCACCAGCTCGAGGTACGTGGGCAGCGTCGACGCGGCCAAGCTGCAGGAGCTGGACTACTATGGCGGATGGCAGCAGCCGTTGCTTGCCGACGACGACGCGGCTGCCGGCCCCGGCAGGCTGTTCATCCGCATCGTCGGCTACAACGGCGGCTTCGACGGCCTGGCCAACGCCCCGCTGCCGGACCTGTGGATCGAGAAGCCGACGAGGGCGCTCAAGACCGACTTTGCGGCGCGAGATCGCAAGGCCGAGGCCGTGTGCGAGTATGCGGTGCCGCCCAGCAAGAACCACGCCAACAGCAAGGGCGTCGAGCTCGTCTTCACCTACCCGGCTGAAAAGGTGAGCCCTGTTCCTTCTCTCCTCGGCGCTGCTCCTTCTCTGCGCTGCTCCTCTGCGCTGCTCCTTCTCTACCCCGCTCCTTCCTGCCCTGCTCCTTCTCTGCACTGCTCCTTCCTGCCCTGCTCCTTCTCTGCCCTGCTCCTTCTCTGCCCTGCTCCTTCCTGCCCTGCTCCTTCTCTGCCCTGCTCCTTCCTGCCTTGCTGCTTGTGTCTCTACCCCGCTCCTTCTCTCCTTTTCTGTCTCTGCCCTGCTCCTTCTCTCCTTTTCTGTCTCTACCCTGCTCCTTCTCTGCCCTGCTCCTTCTCTACCCCGCTCCTTCTCTCCTTTTCTGTCTCTGCCCTGCTCCTTCTCTACCCCGCTCCTTCTCTGTCCTGCTCCTCTCTGCTACCCACAGACCTGCCGCTGACCTGCGCACCAGGACCTTGGCTGTCTGGCCGCGGCCGAGATCCCCACCATCCCGCTGGTGCTCACGCTCTACTCCGTCCTGCCCGAGACGGCCGCGGGCGTGTCGCAGGCCATTGGGCCCCTGATACGCATCCTCAAGCACATGTCTGCCACACAGGGCGTCGAGTCGACCATTCTGCTGCTGCCGTCGAAGCTGACCGCCGGCACCGCCGGCCACGGCGGCGAGATCAAGAAACGCGCGAGTGAGACGCCGCTCGATCTGCCCCTGCTGCCCACGCTGTCTCCGGTGGAGTACAGCTCGGGGGTGTCGGGCCACGCGTCCAACCAGACGCTGCCAGGCGTGGTGCCGCAATGCTTCGCCTCGCAGGACGCCTGCACCGACACCACCAATGCCTGCAGCGGCCGCGGCCGCTGCTACGCGGCGTCGGCCAGCTGCTACAAGTGCAAGTGTTCGCCGACGGTCGAGCGCGTCTACGACGACGGCTCGCAAAAGACTGTGCACTGGGGCGGCCATGCGTGCGAGAAGAAGGATGTGTCGGTGCCGTTCATCATCTTTGCCAGCTTCGGCGTCGCCTTTACCGCCCTCATCGCTGGCGGAATCGCCCTCTTGTTCTCCATGGGCGGCGAGGCCCTGCCCAGCGTGCTGAGTGCCGGCGTGGCGGGCCCGACGGCGCGGAGATGAGGCTGTGGGCCGAGTGTGTACTTGTAGAAGCCTATATGCCTATGTAGCTTTGGGACCAGAGCATGTGTGCAGAGTATCTAGAGTATCTATGTGTGCTGTGGTGGCAGAGTATGCGTGCTGTGGTAGCAGAGTATGTGTCCTGTAGTAGCAGAATATGTGTCCTGTAGTAGCAGAGTATGTGTCCTGTAGTACCAAGAGTATCTATGTGCGCTGTGGTGGTAGAGCATCTGTATCTACTGTGGTAGCAGAGTATTTGTATCTACTGTGGTGGCAGAGTATACGTCCTGTGGTGGCAGAGTATGCATCCTATAGTGGCAGAGTATGCATCCTATAGTGGCAGAGTATGTATCCTATAGTGGCACAGTATGTGTCCTGTAGTACCAAGAGTATCTATGTGTGCTGTGGTGGCAGAGCATCTGTGTCTGCTGTGGTGTCAGAGTATCTATATATGGTGTAGTACTAAGAGTATACATCCTATAGTAGTAGCGTATGTGTCCTATAGTAGTAGAGTATATGTCCTATAGTAGTAGAGTATATATCCTGTGGTGGCAGAGTATATGTCCTGTAGTACCAGGAGTATCTATATATACTGTGGTAGCAGAGTATTTATATCTACTGTGGTAGCAGAGTATGTGTCCTGTGGTGGCAGAGTATATGTCCTGTAGTACCAGGAGTATCTATATATACTGTGGTAGCAGAGTATCTGTATCTACTGTGGTAGCAGAGTATTTGTATCTACTGTGGTAGCAGAGTATACGTCCTGTAGTGGCAGAGTATGTGTCCTGTGGTGGCAGAGTATATGTCCTGTAGTACCAGGAGTATCTCTATATACTGTGGTAGCAGAGTATCTGTATCTACTGTGGTAGCAGAGTATACGTCCTGTAGTGGCAGAGTATGTGTGCTGTGGTGGCAGAGTATGCGTCCTGTGGTGGCAGAGCATGCATCCTATAGTGGCAGAGTATGTGTCCTGTAGTACCAAGAGTATCTATGTGTGCTGTGGTGGCAGAGTATCTATGCGTCCGTATGTGTCCCGTGGTCTGTCTGCCGATCAGCCTCAGCTTCCACGCCGTGTCCGCGTCGGGCCACGCACGGCCGCCGGGCGACCAAAGCAGGGGCCGTTGGCCAAGCAGATCCCCCCGCATAGCCCCTCCGGCTAGCGCCAATGTCTTGTTTGTCCATCAACACTGGCCAGGAACAGCGGCCTGCTTGCTAAGTTTATGCACGGCTGCAAATCATGGATCCCAGGGGCCGTCAGACTCGACGTTTGGTACATAAGGCCGTGCGAGGCCTCGATGTAGACTATCCATCTACCCATTGCTCTTCTGCTTGCCTCTCTCTCTCTCTCGCGTGCGTGCACTCACTCACACCTCCCTACAGCCGCTCGCTGTTCAGCATTCACAATGACTGAGACATCGAAGCTCGTTACCTTCGAGGGTAGTGCAATCCCTGCTCGCCGCTCACCGCTCGCCGTGCACGTGCTGACTCCGCTGTAGAGTACCAGGGCGTGCTCAACGCCTACTTTGAATGGGCCGACAGCTACGACTCCAAGGCAAGTGCGGCCGCAGCGGCAGCAACGGCCCCACGGTCAGCCTGCTAACGGCGCCGCAGGACTGGACGCGCCTGTCCAAGATCATCGCGCCTACCGTGCGCATCGACTACCGCTCCTTCCTCAACAAGCTGTGGCCGGCCATGCCTGCCGCCGACTTCATCGCCATGATCTCGTCCAGCCAGGTGCTGGGCGACAAGACGCTCAAGACCCAGCACTTCTGCGGCGCCTCCAAGTTCGAGAAGGTGGCCGATGACGAGATCATTGGCTGGCACCAGCTCTACGTGCCCCATCAGCGCTACACCGACGAGACGCTGTCCAAGGTTCTGCTGATGGGCCACGCCCATAGCACCAACCAGCACTGGTACAAGAAGGTCGACGGCGTGTGGAAGTTTGCCGGCCTCAACCCCGACATCCGGTGGTTCGAGCACGACTTTGACAAGGTCTTTGCCGAGGGCCGCGAGAACCTGGGCGAGAAGGAGGCCAAGGAGGAGGCAGAGAGGGCCAGTGGCGTGCCGCCGCCCACGGCCGATGCTGAGGCCTAAGTGAGTGTGGGCGTAGGTAGGCAGGCACGAGCTGAGCGGGGGCGGTTGTGGCCAGCTCAACAAGCACGCCAGCACGCCAGCACAACAAGCACACCAGCACGCCACCACGCCAGCACAACAGGCACACGTATAGAAAGATGCAGCTCAGATGCAGCTCGTAGAAACAACAGACACCTGGTCACCTGTCCACGCTCTCGAGCACCTGCACCGACTCGTGTACCTCTGTTCGCAAAGATAGTCTGGCAGCTGATACAGCACACCAAATTGACGAGTGTGAATGACAAATGACTCGATTAGGCCGCTTCTAAGCCCCGAGCAGGAAACTGGCAACCTTATCACAAGCAGGTATCATAGTCACCCCTGTTAATACTATACGTAGTATATGGATATTAAAATAGCATAAGACTCCAGAACAGCCAATCAGGAGCCTTGGCTCGGCAGACAACGTCATCGTGTCGGTGCTCCCAACATCCCCCTTCACCGTCCAGATCGACGCTTGTCTCCGTCGCCGCTGCCGACGCCGCCGACGCCGCCAACGCCGGCCACCATGTCGTACATTCCCGGCCTGACCCTGCCCGCCTCCGTCTTCAACAGCGCGCCGGCCAGCATTCTGCTGCCGCTCACCCTCGGCCTCGGCTCCGGCCTCATCTCACAGCCGGGACGGAGCGTGCCCAAGTCCGGGTCGGACGCAGCAGCAGCACACCGCGGCACTTGGAAGCCAATACAAGAGCGCTACAAGGCGCTGAAGCTGCCGCCGTTCAGGCCGCCCCCGTGGCTGTTCGCGCCCGTGTGGACGGCGCTGTACGTGCTGATGGGCTATGGCTCGCACCGCGCCTGGACCAACGGCATGGCCAGCAAGATCCCACGCACCGTCGAAGACACCCGTAGGGCCGCCACCCTGTACACCATCCAGCTCGGCCTCAACCTGGCCTTCATGCCGCTCTTCTTTGGCCTTGGCCGCCCCATCGACGCCCTGGTCGACATTGTCACCCTGACGGGCGCCGTCGGCTATCTGACCTACATCTGGACCAAGGTCGACCGCGTGGCCGCGTCCTGCCTGGTGCCGTACTTGGCCTGGCTCGGCTTTGCCAACTACTTGACCGCCGGCACCGGCTACTTGAACGGATGGACGGCCAAGGACGCGGCGGCCGCCGAGAGGGAGGAATAGACAGTCGGTCAAGGCTGCTACCGCTCACGCATAAGGCTGGCGTTTGCGCTGGCGTTTGCGCTTGCATTTGCGCTGGCATTTGGCTGGCATTTGGCGCTGGCATTTGCATTGGCGGTATGTCTGTCGCTGTGGCTGTGGCTGTGGCTGTGGCTGTGGCTGTGGCTGTGGCTGTGGCTGTGTCGACGCCGGCCCCCCAAGGTGGTCGACCCCCCAAGGTGGTCATTCTACAGTGTTGCCGTAGATCACACACTCTCACTACTACGCGTAGTACGTACCCCCACACCCTGCTCTCGGGCAGCCAGCGAATAGAAGATCACAGGCAGCCAGCGAATAGAAGGTCACGCAGCCGCCAGCCAAAATAGAAGATCACGGGGCAGACAGCGAAAACGGACACGCAGCCAATGGCGACGAGACAGCTCACCCGCAGCCAGTCAGAAAATCCATCGCCAGCAAGATTATCTCATTGGCCACACCCATGCATGACTAATTCGCATCCATGCTGCACACCGTGTTTCGTGTGAGTCAAGCGCCCGAGGCAGCCACGCCCACGCGGTGGCTGGGCTGGCTTCCTCTTTGGGGCCTTTCTCCGGATTCTCGCCGTGCTGCGTGCTGCGTGCTGCGTGCTGCGTGCTGCCAGCGCCGCACAATCAGTCAGCCGCTTGGGCCTGCCGCCGAGGGCCCATCAACAAACAGGGTGGAGATTGAGATTGGTAGTGGACGGCCTCGACGGCAGGCTCCTGCCAAACGGCTGACTCGCGCATCACACCAGCCGGCCACGGCTTAGACTGCATCGCACACCACGCACGGCCAGCGGTCAAACGCGGCAAGGCCAACAACGGCCAGCGCTACCACGTATTATGGTATCGTAGCAGCTTCGCTCGCCCGCCTTTGCGCATGCCCCCCCCCCCTGGCAGTCACTGGGCGCATAGACGCTGGCCAAACGGCGGTGGGTGCCAGCTGTCCAGGTGGGGCTGGGATTGCCCTCGCTCGGCCCAGACATGTGACGACGGGCGGCGGGCACGCCAAACACGAGCGGGGCTGGGCAGCAAATCAGGCAAAGCGAAGCGATGTCACATCGCGGCCGCGCCACGCCAATCGAGCCAGTGCAGGCGCGGTGGAGCCGGTGGCGCCGGTGGCCGCGCCGGCCGACCAGAGCCGAGCAATGGGCGAAAAGACGTGGGAAAAGGCGCAACGTCGCAGCCGACGGTTGATCGCTCTTTGGGCCGTGCTCGGGGCTCTGGTGGCTCCCCCTCGACAAATCCTCATCTTCCTCGCCTGAGTCACCTCGCCTCTTCACCAATAACTATCGCCTTGAATCACCACCCTACCCAATCACTTTTTTGCCCTCCGCGCGCGCGCTCTGCCCGTGTTTGCGTGGGAAGATTGTTTTCGCACCGCTGCTCAGCCCACACCCGCTCTCTGCTTTCACGTGTCGACGCGGTCGCCCCTGCCTGGTTGCGTGCGTGCGTGCGTGCGTGCGTGCACGGGCGAGGATCTGCCTTGGCCTCCGCCCGCGGACCCGAGAAGCAACCACTCACATTTCACCTTCTCACTGAGCCCTCCACCACTCAACTTGCCTCTTTTACTGCCTCGATCGCGCGCTGCTTGGGGTCGAGCTTTGCAACCATCAACACATCCGCTCGCCCAGGCTCGCGCTCCGCCGCACAGCTGCCCACCACTGCCCACCGCTGCCCACCAGCTCGGCGCGCGCTACCGTGCCACCTGCCGAGCTCGCTGCCACCCCAGTCTTGCCTGCCCTGGTTTCCGGCCCGCCACCTTCCGACCTTGACCGCCATCTCTTCCTTCCCTCATCATCAACTCGTCACCGCCCCCGCCCCCAGTCAAGCAAGGCCTGGCCGACCCGCTAACCAAAGCAAGTACCTGCCGTCGCGCGCGCCCCCAGCTCTGCGCTTCCCCGACTCTTTGACTCGCGCCTGCTTTGCTGCTCGCCGCCCGCTGCTCGCTGCTGCCAGCCTTTTTGTTTTTTTTTGTCGCGACTTCCCGCCGCTGTAGTCGCGCACAGCCACCGCGCCACACCGTGCGCCCAACACCGTGCGCCCAACACCTCGTCATCTGCACCTGCCTCGCACCCGCAGAATCGGGTGGCAGGATCGAGTGGCAGGATCGAGTCCCAAGCATTCAGCTAGTGCGCCTATTCTCGCCCACGCCTATTCTCGCCCACGGCCACGCGCGACCACGCAAACCCGGGCCAGAATCGAGCGGCCCATCGGCCCAATCGTCGCAGACCGTCACGGCCCAAAACGGTGCGTTGCTGCAGGTGTGTGTTGGCAAATGCCTTAGCCCCAAGTCCACCTAGCTGACCCCCACCACTCACACCCTTCACCATCGTCCACTGTGCCCGCTATCCAATACTAACTCTGCTCCGCAGCCGAATCATCGTCTTCTTGCTCCAACTCAGCGTCACCGCCGCTGCCGCCACCCAGCGCCTCACGCGCCCCAGTGTCGCGCGGTACTCTCTGCTGCCGCGACCAAGTTGATTTGCGAGCGCGCTGCCCTCGGCTCACAGCTCGTCGCCGACGGCCTGTGTGAGTGAGTAAGTGAGTAAGTGGGTGAGTGAGTGAGTGTGTGTGCGTGTGTGTGTGTGTGGCGACGAGCACGGCCAGCACCTGTGCCGCCGCCCCCCCCCCCCCCCGCCACCCCGCCAGCAACCAGCAAGGCACAGCCACCCAGCCCGCACCCCGTTGCCAACGCCATCCCCCCGCGCTGCCCTGCCCGGCCCTGCCAACGCACACCTGGCCGTCCGCCGGCGTCGCATGCATAGAGGCCCAAAAGGCAAGGCGGTTAGCCTGTCGTAGCAAACGCTTCACTGCACACACTCACCCTTCGACACACTTCATATTTGGCCGCTCCGAGTACTCGACTCCCGCGCGCACTTGTCGTGCATTCAATAAGCCCCGACACTCATCTGCCCTCGGTCTTCGCGCCACAGCGTTGTCATTGGTGCCCACTGCCCGTTCCAGTGACTTTGATCTGCTGCACGCGCCCATTAGCGCAAGGCACCACCCTCGAATCAGCGCCCGCCGAGCCGTCTTTCGGTCAACAGCCTCCCATCGTCACCACCTGCAACGCGCGCCTAGCTGCGCGCCCGCCAGCCCCGTTGCCTCCCTCGCCAGGCCGGCCCTGCCCAGACTGATCCACGCGCACACAATCTGAGCGAACGTCGGCAGCATCAATGATGGAGTACGCCGCAGCTGCACCTTACTCGCAGCACAGCCAGCACCACTTCACCTCTCCCCAATCTGCCGGGCCCACCGGCCCTCAGTCGCACATGCAGCCGCACAACGCCAGCCAGGCGTCGCCCATCCTGCCCTCGCAGACACAGAGTCACTACCAGCCCCAGTCGGCCGGCTCGGTGCACCAGTCCATGGCCTACTCTCAGTATGGCGTTGCCGCTCCTCTACCCCAGGGCTACGGCATCTCGCCCACCCAAGCCGCGGCCATGGCCACGGCCGCCGCCTCAGGTAAGTCTTGCCACCCCAAACAGCCGCCCATCTCCCTGATGGAGACCTGGCCCCCCGCTAACTGCTGCTGCTGCTGCTGCTGCTGCTTCAGGTCAAATGCCCCCTCTCTCCTCTGGCGTCAGCTTGTCGTCGGCGCCTCAGATGAACAACACCCAGCGGCGCATGAGCCAACATCTCAGCAGCCCCCACGGCCAGGTCTCACAGCCGGCCATGAACCACAACCTGCCGCGACAGGCCGCCCCGCCCGCGATGCCGCCGCCGCCGCACAGCGTCCAGCAGGCCCCGGAAGAGATCGGCGCCAGCGGCGCCGAAGAGACGCCGCTCTACGTCAACGCCAAGCAGTTCCATCGCATCCTCAAGCGCCGCGTCGCCAGACAAAAGCTGGAGGAGCAACTGCGCCTCACTTCTAAGGGAAGGAAGCCCTACCTGCACGAGTCGCGCCACAACCACGCCATGCGCCGGCCCCGCGGCCCCGGCGGCCGCTTCTTGACCGCTGACGAGGTCGCCGCGCTGGAGAAGGGCGAGAGCGGCGCGGTGACGGAGAACGGCACGACGCCGGCGACCAAGAAGGCCGACAGCGCCAGCTCCGGCACCAAGCGCAAGGCTGAGTCAGTCGACGATGAGACGCCGGTGAAGAAAGCCAAGGCCAACAGCGACAGTCCAGACGACGAGGAAGACGATGCTGCTGAAGATGATTAGCGCTCCAGCCCACCCCCAACCCCACCCCGGTGACCGCATCACACAACTGCATCCCACATGTCTCCTTTAAGTTTTGTGAAATCGTCATGTTGCCGTTTTAGCAAGCGTTGGATTTGAATTGACCTGACCTGTTCATCCGCCATGGCCGTGCCCGTTGAGCTTCGGCTAGGCTACGAACTGGCGTCGTTATGTCCTTCTGGCTCTCTCAAGATGATAATCGTGCAACTCTCGGAAAGCCGACGGCGGCGGCGGCGGCGGCGGCGGCGGTGATGGCAGGCGGCAGGCGGCAGGCGGCAGGCCCGACACCCTGACGTGAGCTGGTACATTCTCTCGTCAACCCCGATCCTCCCCCCCCCTTCGCCATTCGGCCACTTGACCGATGGGTGGTGGCTACCACCGCCCCCGTCATCCGCATCATCGCTTCCAGGCCCAGGAGGAGGACTGTCAGATTAGAAGACTAGTGAAATGCGCTTTCCTGTGCTCTGGATAGAAGAGAGGACTCCCTCACCGGAACAAAGAACACCAAACAACGGCAACAGCAGCAACCAGGCCTCATTTTGTTGGGGCAAATGTGTGTGTCAGTATTTTTGATGGAATGACGACATGGGCAGGACAGCAGAGCAAGCACGCAAGCGGGCAAGCAAGCAGGCAAGCAAGTACTTACTGCACCCCAGCGCTCATTACTTCCCCCCACACAGCGAATTGATTTTCCTTTTCCTCCATCGCAACACGGACAAGGGAGAGAGAAACAGGAGATATCGATCCCGACCAAGAAAATTCTTTTGTTTTTTTTTGCAAATCATGGATTTATTTTTTTAATATCAACACATTCCTTGTCATGAGTGTCAACACTGGGCCCAGAGGTGGAAAATGTTCACTCCTTGATATTCTTTCCCACCCCCACACACACAAACATCCCCTCCTCCCTCAAACTGCCTGGAGCAGTGAGGAGGGCTTGTCTGGATGGCCTATGAAAATTTTGCTCTTCTAGCGCTGCTTGCTGCCTGCTGCTGCCTGTCTATCTGTCTATCTGTCTATCTGTCCATCTGTCCATCTGGCTGGCCAAGAAAAAAGAAAAAACCCCAAATTCTGTCCGACTTGGTAGTACTTAGTAGTTGAGGTTTTTGTTTCTACTATTTCCCACTTTGAGTTTTGGAAAACTCCAAGCTAATTTATGTATTTAACTTTGTTCCTGGTCTTGTTCACAAAAAACTCGTTCTTAATGTCTCGGTCTTAATGTCTTGTTCTTAATGTCTTGTTCTTTGTCATGGCATGGCATTCGTAGCTAGTGAGCTAGCTGGTGGTAGTAGTGGCAGCATTGATTGTCATGTGCTGAAACAGTGCTTGGCACTATCCAAATAGGGCTTCCTGGATGTTGCGACCACAATGATGAACACACAAAAATCAACTCTTGAAGAGAGTAAACCCCTCTACCATCCTTGCATATATATATATACCTTGTGTCTCCTGTCTTCCGTGCCTCATGCTACATAGCCTACAGGACTCATGGCCGAGATACGGTGGGTTGTATGTACCCTGTGACACAGAATCCATGGTCCTGGCACAGTGTGTTGTTGTTGTTGTCCATGCCACATGACCTTAGTGGTGGCATGATATATTCATGGGAAGAGAGAAATCACTTGTATGTGTTCTGAGTCATGTTGTCATGAATGCCTTGTGCCAGGACCTCCAAGTAGAATGACCTGCAAGTACCGTACAATTTAGATTGTATCTGATGTCATGGCTTTGTTGCAGCCCTGGCAGAGAGCTTTATGGAGGCCGAATAATCCCCGACCAAAGGGCTAAAGTGTTGAGTCTTGTATTGTCACAGACGTGAAAAATTCCAGCCCAATCCCAATCTCAAAGAGAGGACGAAAGCCTTCCCCTTCTTGGAAGTCTCTAGCACTGATACCACTACTCAGGTAGTCACAGCACATGACATACACAGTAAGAATCGGTTGCCGATACACTTCCCACTGGTCCCCACACAGAAAGAGTGTTGATAGAGTCAACCTCCGCCCCAGCCTCCACCCACAGGGTTCAAGCCAATTCCAAAGTCTGGAGGATCTCGTTGGGATTGGACTGTCTGACAAGCAGTTTGTTCAAGAATGTGGTGATGGACGAGCAATTTCACATAGTCCATCATCCATTCCTGGCACCGCCGGTTGTTGACCTATCAAATATCAGCATGTGGTAATCACAAACCTGTATTATCCGATCGACCCACCCCATCAACAGGGCCCATGAAATTTTGGCTTATGCATGATGGGCGCAGGGTTGTAGCGAGTTGCCGGATAGTTGCAACAGACGAGGCAGCAACTTGTCCCAGAGGAGATGATGTGTAAGGTTGTTGTGTCAGAGCGAGGTCGTAATCGGGCCTGATTTGGAGTTGGTAACCAGCCATAGGTGCGCCGACGACATGAATCAGAATTCCCCCCCCAGGAAACGCGCCTTCAGGGACGTAGATCGCGAAGTGTCCACGTTGAGTAGTGATTCGGCGGAATTTGAGGAGGTAAACGGTCTTGTTTGCAATTTCCCTCGTACGTCACGTTGTGAGGCGGACGAGGAGTGGAAAACAGTAAGATGAGAGTGAAGTGAGTGACGAAAAGCCATCTATCGGAGAGAAGGCGAGGAGAGCCTGCAAAGCAAGCATGTGCATACGGAAGGTGCGCCTCGACACCGGATGAGAGAATGTTGTAGATCTCGCCTGCGAGGAATCGAATTTGTGAGTCTATGGATTCATCCCCTCAGTGAGAGAAAACCATCACCTTATTACAACCCGAGGGATCTAGTGGCCATGGTCGGCGTCTAAACTGCGGCCATTGGTGGCAGTTCAACCTGCAACCACGGTCTCAGATGGCTAGGCAACCGGCGGGTAAATGGGTTTCCAGCCGCCATGACGAGAGATCGATCTGTTGGGGCCCGTTTGTCTCTAAGGCAGCGACTAAGGTGGTCATATCCAGAAACCGGGTCGTGCTTTCAACTTGGAGCTTTTCGGGTGACAACCGGGAAGAAGTGTCCATGACGTCTTACAAGGAGAATGGATATGACAGAGCAACGGGTTTCAGCAACATGTTTCAGCAACCGCTGACCAAGTGTGACCATAAGACTTACTGTTATATCGTCCATTCGCTGAGTTTAACACTCATCCATCAATGAACAAACATTCCAGAGGCACCCTTTCAGAGTAGGCTGGGAGTGAGGGTTGGAAAGGAGGAGCCATGCACAAGCTTAAAGCAAAATCGATAGTCATCGGTAAGGCATTGATTGTCATTTGTCCTTCGAACAATTAGACTCGATTAGAGCGTGCACTTACAGTTATAATCCAACTTTTGCTACATGAAAGGTCTTAAATTTGGCTTACGTATCGGGCCCTAGTTAGTGGGTCAGTGGCCTGAATTAGGAGCCAGTACTATTTTCGGGCGGTTGGGCTTGGCGAAACCTCACCAAGACACGGAACGCAGCCTATTCTCTCAACTTTGACATACATTCGATACCTCCGACGGAGGCAGATGACTGACTTCTTGACCACTGACAGCATCCTTCCCCGCATTACCTCGACGGCTCTATATCCATAACAATGGACTCGATAAGCACCACTGAGCTGAAGAAAATACGCCAAAACTGGCATCCCAATCATCTAGAAGATGAAATGGACTTCGTTGACTCCTCATTTTTCAAGACAGCAGGTCGGAAACTGCCATGTCCCCAAGAGCTTGATGCCTTGGGAGGAGGCATTATCATGGTCCCGGAAATGCAACTTACCATCAAATTTGGACCCCATGTGACAATCGACGAAGCCGTGGCAATGTGGGTAGTTAGGACGTATCTTGGTAATCAAGTTCCCGTTCCAGAGCTTTTCGGATGGCGCGTCTATCAAAACACTGTTTTTATCTACATGGAACTCATACCTGGAATAACTTTAAAAGATCGTTGGGATGACATGGACCTATCCGATAAGAAATCCATCTGTAGTCAGCTCCGTAATATGCTTTTCTCACTACGGCAGCTCCAACAAGAGAATTCGTTCATTGGTGAGTGAGAAGACCGTAATTTGAAAGGACTTCTATAACTAATTATTATCTCTCCTAGGATCTGTCACCCGGGGTCCATTGATAGACAGAGCCTTTTATGATCTCCCAAAGACCGGACCTTTTGATACCATTGAGGACTTTTACAACTGGCTGGAATGGCTCCCCCAACGATTCTTGTCATCTTCACAGAGATACAAAGATCCATATCTTAATCTGATGCCAAAACATTCAACGATTAAATTCACACACGCCGATATACATCCTACAAACATAATTGTCTCTCCACCAGCCTTCGGTCCACCGCGAGTACTTGCGATAATCGACTGGGGACAATCTGGGTGGTATCCAGACTACTGGGAATACTTCAAAATGTGTTACACCACACTCTGGGAAGACGAGTGGTGTCAGATGTGGATCCCAAAGATGATCGAGCCTCAAGTGGACGAAAAGTTTCTCATGGATGAATATACCACGCAAATCGGAGCTTTGTGATCAAGGTTCCCTTGTAGCGACTCGAAAGCATCACACTCCGTGAAATAAATTTTCACGACGGTCCCAAAAGAATGCCATTGACAGAAGGAATCGTTGTGAAAAAGGTTCCTCATCGGGGCTTGATATCTTATCCCCCCCTGACAGTGCAAAACTCCCTCACGGCGGATGAGAACCATGCTTCTTCTCAAACAGCTCCCCGGAGTGTCGCCGTTGTTCACTGCCAACAACCTTGTCGATTGAGATCCACGATGGTTTCTACTCGGCAAGGCACTGGATAGAGCCACTCCTCTCCTAGATAGAGATTCTCAATGTGAATCAACCCTCAATTTTTGTGTCAGTGTCCCGGACTCTGTAAGGCCGGGAGATGGAAGGTTATCGCAGTGGCAAAGTAGAGCAGGTTATGCGACTGAGACATTGTGAGAGATGGGGGCCTACTGTTTCCCGACGATGGCATTAGAACCTGGAGCCTCAGAGATAGAGATTGAGGATGGGAGACGATGTTCTGATAGCCGTCAAAAGCGGAGCCGTGCCTAGTAGCGACTATACCCGAAGCGGTAGGCACGCTCAAAGCGAAGGCAGATTTCAACTTAACCGAAAAAAAAAGTTATACACTTCAACCCTCTCTGCCCTGATCTAGTCAGGCACATAAAAAAAGACATGGTCAAGAGTTACCTGAAGTTCGAGCCGTCCAAAACTTTTGGTCAGGTCTGTTCGGCCACTGCTAACGTCGTTTGGGATCCGGCATCCGGATTTAGAGCTGGGACCACCTCCGCTGCGGGGGCCGGCCAGGCCGTCGTTGGTGCGAATCAAGATGTGCTAGTATGGGATATTAAAAAGGGCGACTTGATCAGTCGCTGGAAGGCAGAGGACGAGCGTGAAGCGCATGGAAATGCTGCAGTCACCGTGATCGCGAGATGTACCGCAGCACCAGACCTGTATGCTGTCGGCTACGAGGATGGCAAGATCCGCGTATGGGACAGTGCCACGCAGACCGTTGTTGTTACCTTCAATGGCCACCGGAGTGCGGTTGTTCAGTTGACCTTTGAGCCTGGAGGCGCCCGCCTGGCTAGTGGCAGTCGAGACACTGATGTCATCATCTGGGATTTGGTGTCTGAAGTCGGTGTCGCCAGATTGAGGGGACACAAGGATGTCATTACCGGATTGGCATTCTTGAGCACAACGAATGATTCTGACGATGCCGAAGGCGGCGAGGATCAGTTCCTCCTCTCAGTCGGCAAAGACTCGTTCATTAAACTATGGGATTTGAAAACCCGCCACTGTGTCGAGACGCATGTCACTCAGACAAACGGAGAGTGCTGGGCACTGGGCTTGTCGCCAGATGGTAGCGGCTGTATCACTGCCGGTAATGATGGCGAATTGAAGATATGGTCAATCGATGTCAACGCTCTTGGCACGGCCGTCCCTGGTCAGAAAATGCTCCACGAACGAGGCACATTCTATCGGCAGGGGAAGGAGAGAACGACGGGCATTCGGTTCCATCCCAAGCGAGATCTTGTCGCTCTCCATGGCCCAGAGAAATCAGTTGAGTTGTGGAGGATCAGAACTGAGGCCGAAGTGAGGAAAGCCGCCATCCGCAGGCGGAAGCGAAAACGTGCGAAAGCGGCTGAGAATGACGCACCTCCGGCTGCTGCACAAGAGGAAGAGGATGATGATCAGGAAATCACAATGGCCAACGCGCCAATTACCGACATTATCGTCCTGTATGTGATTGTGCGAACAGGTGGAAAGGTGCGTTCGATGGACTGGGCTGGCGGAAAGTCGGGAAAGTCAGTTTCAATGCTCATCTCGACAACCAACAATCAGCTCGAGTTCTTCGAGGTTATGGTTTCCGACCACAAGAAGACCAAAAGCGCTGCCGAGCCTCCGCAGTACAATCGCACCCTGTCAGTTGACATGCCTGGACACAGATCTGATATACGCTGTTTGGCGATCAGCTCTGATGATCGCATGGTCGCGACTGCGTCTCACGGAAGTCTCAAGATCTGGAATGCACGGACGCAGAGCTGTCTGAGGACTCTGGAATGCGGCTATGCTCTTTGTGCGACTTTTCTACCAGGCGACAAGATCGTCGTCATCGGCACAAGGGATGGTACCCTCGATGTCTTCGATATCGCATCGTCGCAGCCTCTTGATACCATCAGCGCGCACGAGAGGCCAGTCTGGGCCATTGATGTCTTTCCAGATGGCAAGGGAGTCGTCACAGGTTCTGCTGACAAGACTGCCAAATTTTGGGATTTCAAGGTCGTTCAAGAAGAGGTGCTGGGCACGACAAGGAAGACCTCGAAGCTCACTCTGGTCCATACACGCACGCTGAAGCTGGCAGACGACGTTCTCGCTCTGCGCTTCTCCCCCGACCACCGCCTCTTGGCCGTCTCTACGCTTGACTCAACCGTCAAAGTCTTCTTCGTCGACACATTGAAGCTGTATCTCACCCTGTACGGCCACAAGCTGCCAGTATTGTCTATATCCATCTCCTATGACTCCAAGCTCATCGTCACATCCTCCGCCGACAAGAACATCCGGCTCTGGGGTCTCGACTTTGGTGACTGCCACAAGTCATTCTTTGCCCACACCGATTCCATCCTGGCCGTCAGCTTTGTACCCAATAACAATGACGGAAACGGCCATCATTTCTTCTCTGCATCGAAGGACGGTTTGATCAAGTATTTTGACGGCGACAAGTTTGAACACATCCAGACATTAGCTGGCCACAAGGGTGAAATCTGGGCCATGGCTGTTGCTCATTCCGGCCAGTTCATTGTTTCGGCGTCTCACGACAAGTCTATCCGAATCTGGGAGCAAACCGACGAACAAATCTTCCTTGAAGAAGAGCGGGAGAAGGAACTGGAAGAGCTCTACGAGTCTACCCTCCTCACCACGCTTGAAAAGGATGAGCGAGAGGCAGACACTCTGAATGGCACGAACGGGGCCGACGATGCGGTCTCGGCGCCATCCAAGCAGACGACCGAGACACTGATGGCTGGCGAGAAAATTGCTGAAGCACTCACACTCGCCCTTGAAGACCTTCACCTGGTAGGAGAATACGAAAGACAAAAGGCCGCTCACCCGGATGCCGTGCTCGCACCGCCCCAACGCAATCCCATCCTCACACTTGTCCACAACAATATCTCTGCATCCGCTTACCTTCTCTCCGTTTTTGAGAAAATTCCTGCTGCATCGCTGCAGGATGCCCTTCTCGTGCTGTCCTTCACACAACTCCCTGCGCTCTTCGCCTTCCTCGCCATCTGGGCCCACGAAGGACGCAACGTGCCACTGACCTGCCGTGTGTTGCTGTTCATGTTGAAGGTGCACCAGCGGCAGATAGTCAGCAGTCGGTTGATGCGAAACGAGCTGGAGGAGGTGAGACAGAATCTACGCAAGACCTTGGAGCAGAGGAGGACGGAGCTAGGCTTCAACTTGGCGGGCCTACGGGTCTTGGGCAGGAAAGTCGAGGAGATGGGCATGGAGAGGGAGTTCGTGGATGAGAATCTTGTGGACACAGAACTTGCATCCGGAAAGAAGGGTAGGCCGAAGAAGAGGGCATTCGTCAACGTGGCTTGACCAACCCACTCAGTCACTCTACTTACTGGGAGCGTCAATCGCAGACAATCGCAGACAATCGGATATCATGTTGAACCAATCTCAGAATCAATGAAAAAACCACCACTTCGTTCGGGAGCCTCCAGTAGACCCCGACAAGGCTTAGAGTACGAGAGACTCCTTCGGTGCTCGCGGCGGTGCAAGTTTCAAGACATTGCAAGACATGACAAGGCACGATACGGAGAGCCTTCAAGCCATCTGAACAAACAAGGCAAAATCACAAACACGAACATTCCAGCTGACGTTCGGCCTCTCGCCGAGCCTGATCCCTTCCTTCCCGCCAACCCTTCCACACCACCCAGCCAACAAGAGGCTCTAGTAAGCGAACGGCGTCTAGCACCGTACGCAGTGGCAATAACTAGAAAAGGTATCGTGCAGCTACAACTAACGGTCTGGCCATTACGATGGCACCCTTCCCCCCCCCCCTCCCGGGTCGCCTTCCATCGCCCAGCGATCAACCATATCACAAATATTCCATCTGTCACCTCCCAACCCCCACCCCACTTCCCATTTGCTTGGATGAAGGTGGTGCCGGTGGTGCCAGCATTCTGACAGCTAAACCGAAATGTCCAGCTGTCAGCTGCGCTGTCTCAACTCAAGAAAAGGCTGGACTAGCCGCCACATTCCACACCCTACTAAGGGAAAAAAATCTAAAACTTTGAAGTGCCGCGCCACTCCGCTAAGCGTAGTCGACGCGAGCTTCGACAATTAAAATGGGTCTAGGGCTTTGACAAGAGTACCTGTAGCCTTAAGAGATGCACTTCTGCCCGGATAAGAGGTGAAGACTGCGACTGGGGAACCCAAGTTCAAGTCGGTTAAGCTGGCAGGTGGCGTTTAGTGTGCTGTGCAAAATGATATGGTTGTGGTCAGGTTCTCTGAAACCGATGAAGAAACTTGGAAATGGATGAAGAGAAGGTGATGTTTACTGGAAGTAGAACCCTGCAATATGTGCAATCAATTCCTAATGATACCTAACTTAACCTAACTTTTGATAACAATTCAAAGGGGAATATGGTGGGCTGGACCGGATTCTCGTGGAGGATTGTACACGTTGTGTTGTCACTCTACTGTGCGTGTTTTGTGTCTTCAAGGCTGAGACTGGGCCCAGGTGCAGGCAGGTACATGTGTCAGCAGACCCCATAGGGGTCTGACCACCTGTATTTTGCTTCTAACGCACCACCACAAAGTACATGGAAGTAAGTACCATTCCATCTTTGGCAAATGCAGTTTGCATGGTTAGGGGAATTGGGCATTAACTGTTTTCAGATGCTCAAGCAGTGGGTCATCAACTAAATCCACAGGGGGGGGGAGTTAGGCGTTCCTCACAAGGACATCCTTGCCAATGAGTGTGCACACACCACAGTTCTCTGAAGGCCATGAACCTGATTGAGACCTGTCTTGAACCTTTCCCCCATTGCAAGGGTGATGCTGGTGCCTCCCTCACCCCTAACCTGTATCTGTCACCTTTCCTCAGACCCTGTTCCCTGGAAAGAATCAGAAGAAAAGCTGATGGTGTCTTTTGTTCCCCTAAGGGCCCCTGTGCAAGAGTGGCAGCAGTAGCACTTTGAAACTTGCATTGAGCAACGGTCTACCGGCATTTCCGCAGAATCCCACCAACTAACGCTCTTGCCTCCCCCCGGGAACCGAAAAAAAGGAAATACCAAAAGTCCGAAATATCCATCAGCCCACCACTTGGCATCAAGCTCAGCCCCCTTTCTTGCACCAGCCTGTAATGGAGAAAGCTAACAGCTGCCTGATATTTTTTCATCTTGATCTCCACTCTGAGAGATTGCTCGTACCTTACTCTTGTAGACAAGGAAGGAGGAATAAATAAAACCTCCGCAAGCATGGAGATACCCCTTCTGTCGGTGGAGGGTTCGATGACCAACCCACAACTTTAGGTACTGTAGACGCCTGGCTCTCTAGCCACAATATCAGGAAGTAAGGCAGAGATGGATACTGGAATGATCTAATCTAATTTTATGATGTAACGTTTCATTTGTATGTTTTAGAGTTGATATGTGCACGGGCTTTTGAGTTGTGTGAGAAACTTTAAGCGTGTTGGTGTTGAAGATTGGTAAAACAAACGTACATGCAGAAATACAAAAAGCCTGTTTGAAATTGATTTTGATCAGTTGATTGATCACCTCAATGAACCGATGAACCGGTACTCGTCATTGATCAGCCTTGAATCTTCTGCTGCTTTGGGAGGGAGGTCCAGGTTGAATCTTTGCCGAGGACAACGGAGGCGCCAACAGCGCAGGCTAGCCACAGACGCCACAGCCTTGTCAATGAAAGCCTGCTTTGGCGAAAGGTAGGAGTGGCTTGAGTACGCCGCTGCCGCTCCCCAACGCGTGCTCCCGAGCCGCCCGGAAATAAAGTTCCATCTCTCCTGATCCCATAGCGCCAGTTTTATTCTCCGAGGCATCGACCTTTTGCCGATAAGGGGAATCGATCAAGAGTACCCGCAACCGTCAACTTCTTTTCCAGCCCTTTACCAACCCGCGTGATCATCCTCACACTAACATCGAGATGAGGATGCTGGAGCGACCATTGAAAAAGTGGCGGGGATGCAGGTCAACGGACAAGGGCAAACACGGGCAACAAACATGCCCCACTTTACCAAAAAGAGGACTCCGTCTTACATGTGGTGATCAAATCGGTAGGGGTACCCTGGCCCAGAGAGCAAAATCGTGGTGGGCGCCGGGGTGATAACATGTGTACCAAAGTGGGGATATTAGCTTGGGGGGAGGACGGGGCTCCAGAGGGCGGAAATACGCAAAAAAAAAGTTATGGGTTAGCAAAGACGGTAGAGCATGCAACTAGCTGGAATGTCCTAGAGGGAAGCCGGCAAACCTAAGCGGTAAAGAGTAACCGTTTTAGGTAGTGTGGGTCCGGAAGCGGCCGGAGAAGATTAGGGTAGTAAAAGCTGGACTACCAAGAGAAGACGATTGATTGAAATCGACCTATCGAATTGCTTGCCCCCGATGCTTTTTTTCAGCTGTCTTGTTTCATGCTTGATCGTTTTCTGGATCACCTAGCAACACCAGCCCAGCTCGGCATCTCTGGTTGACAAACAGTGCAGTTCTTTGAGGGGGTGTCCCCTTCTTCCCTAATATCCACTACTTGCAGTCACGAGTGCTGTTTAAATTACTTGTTGGGGGTCAGGATAGTGGATGTGGTGACAGAAGAGCCCCCAGGGCATACGTCTCTGTGGCGGAACTAGTGCGTTTCTGGGTATATCTAACTCTGTTGTCGCTATGTGGCACAGTCCATTACTGGTACTGTACTGTAGTGGCGGTACAGCGCCCGCTCGCCGTAAGCCACAAGCTATTACCAGTTCGAGATTTTGTCGGGTCCATGACCTGCATATGATCCTAGCAACCCCAGGTAACGTCGGAAGCAAAGAATGGGTAATTTCTAACTACCTTTATCATTAGGCTCTGCAGGGGTTCTGCTCCGGGTTTACTGTTGGCGTTCTGTCCAACATCGTGTCAAAGATCACTACATAGGAGTATCCCTAACCCTAGGCCCTTACTAGGAATGGGCAAAGGTAAAAATTAGTTTGTATTATAAACTAGCTCTTTTGACTTTGGGGCCCCAGTTTAATTCTTTTCGGAAGCCTTCCAGGGGGGAGGTTGAGAAACGGTCCGCTGGACCCTGACAGGGCGAGCAGGGAACAGGGGTTGAGAGGAAGGAGGCTGACCTTAACCGTTCCTCCGACGGCAAGGCGAAACGTTTATGTGGAGTCGCCAGCCAGGATACTACTTTGCAGCTTGAGATTGTATTGTATGATCTGCAGGCCTAGCCAGAGGTATCCGAACAGCAAAGATACCACGCTTGGACACCTCTCCCTGGGGCTGGGATAAATGATGAGCTCTCAATAGTGGAGACCTCTTATTGGCATACCTTCTTTCCAGCTGCTGTAGCTCTCTCTCTGCCTTCTCCCCCCCACCCCATGAACGATCGGCCGGCTCAGGTTGGGTGATGCCGAGGTGCCCCAGACTCGGAACCGGCAGCAGAGCCAGACGAGTTGGGTGACAAGAATGTGGAATCCACGGGTTGAAACTTGTTCAAGAAATTGAGTTTCGTGTCAAATGATACCGTGTGGTAGGCATGGCAGTCCCGGTAACCAGCTGTTATTCTTTCAACGGGCGTGCTGCTGAGTGGACACGTCAAGCATGCGCGGCAGATTTGTCTACGTAGCAGGCATTTGAATGGGATTTTTTTGTTGTCATTGATGTTGTAGTTCCACCCCTCCCAGTTAGTGATTTCATTTTGTTTCAGTCATTCATTGCATGTCCAAGATTAAACCATTATACTGTGGAGTAGGTAAAGTAGGATGCATCGTTTCAAAATCGATGAGTACTGCAGTTGGCGGGGTCAGGGACAACGACGGGCAAAAACAGTCGGCGTCATGTGCCTGTTACTGGCAATGCTGACATGTCAGCCAGCCCGATTGCCTGCACGTCTCCCAGAAGAAAATAGCGTTTTGACGTTACGCGAAGCCAGTCAGCGATCGCTAAAACCTTAACCTAATCCTGGCACTCTGTGGCTCAGCACATTCAAACCTCACTGCATGAGGCCAAGATGCTCAACAGAAGGAAAAACACAACATTATGACTGATCTTTGCTGGAAAAAGTAGATAGTGGGACAATAGATTTCCATAGGACTCTGAAGCCACCGTGCGAGACGCTCAACTAAGCTGCCATTGTGTGGATGGCATTACACCTTGGCGCGGGGCTGCCCTGCCAATCAACCTTCCGATAACTCACAAATAGGTAAAAGACGCTTCCATTTTTGCCATTACACTTTGCCTTCCCAATCATATCGTAGCTTCCATCTGAACAAATGCTTCGCGAACCCTTGTCGCAGCATCACTGTGAAACCCGCTCCGGCGGACCATCCAAAAAGAAGACCCTTGTCAAACTCCTCGCTTGAAAACGCTGAGCCAACCCTAAAGAATGAAACCAAGGACCTCATTAATCAAGCAGTCTGGATACTGACATGCGTGAATCTTTCTCCACCGGTGAAGACCTGTTTGAAAACTGTTCGTCGACCCTTGTGGCAGAGTGGACGTTGGGGCTTGGACGCTTCGGGCACGGATGAAGGGTAAAGTCATCAGACCCGGATTCGTTGAAGACAGAGGTGGGATAAATGGACTCGTCGCCTTCATACTTGATCCCTTTGCTGCTCCGGTAGTCGATATTGTAACCGCTCTTCTGCTCCTCTGCATAGCAGTTCTGACCCAAGGGGCCGATGGCGGTGCGTATGGCCGGAGGTGGTGATGATACTGTCTTGGGAGAAATCGAATAATGAGACAGGTTGTCTGAGACTAGCGACGGAGCCTGTCGAACGGACCCCGTTGACGAGAATTCAGTAGTGGCAGGAGAGATGGCGGGCAGGTCCACGAGGCGCGGCAGCGACCAGTCTGACCTCTGCTCGGCTGGCGTCGGCCGTGAGATGCTTCCAGGACAGGGCGCTTGCAGATGTCGTAGTAGAGATGGACATCCTGCGAGGTCAAGCAAGCCCGGTGAAGGGAGAGACGAGTTCACACCAGATCGCGCGTGGAGCTCGAGCTTCAATGGCTTGTGATCAGACGTGCCAGGTGGTTGAGGCGTATAAGTCGGTGTGATGCCGGTGGTGCCGGAATGCTCGAGAGGCGATGGGGCATTTACTGGCTTAAGTGATAGGGGCCCGGGAGAAGAAAGAGGTCGAGGAAGAGATTCCTGTAGCGACGACGGCTGAGACTGTGGCGGTAGGTGATGGACGTGATGTATGTGAAGTGGATTGCTGCCGTGCGGCCGAGGAGGCGCTGCCGCTGAAATGGGCAACTGGCGCGGCCCTACCCGGCTCACCCCATGAGGTGTATTCCTCCGTCGACGATTCATACTCCCGTTCCACCAGTTTTTGACGGCATTGTCGCTACGGTTGCCCAGTCGACGGGCAATTTCTGCCCAATGCTTGCCAATTTCCTGCACGAGCTGCTCGATGAGCTCGCCCTCATCATTTGAGATGGGCTCGTGGTTCAGACTGGGCTTCAAGTTTTGATGGTATCGTTCTCTGCATTGCTTGGGCGATCGATGCTGCATATGCTGAGAGATGCGAACCCAGTTGTTGGGCCCTGACAGATGGACAAGATGAAGAAGAGTCGCATCTTCCTGTGGCAACCAGGGACCACGTCTTGTAGATCGGCCCATGACTCAAGAATCACTCAGCATCACCTAGACAGAGTCGAAAAGAAGAGCGCGGTTGTGCAGATTGAAAAGCTGGTGAGACGTTGAGATTGTCCCAGTTCACAGGTGGGCGCACTCTTCCCTGCTTCTGCAACCCCCTTGGGGTCGCACTGGGACAGTTAAAGCCAAAGAAGCAAGACAAGCGTGACAAGCGTGACAAGCGTATCAGCCAAATAAATGGCCGGGTTTCACGTGTTGAACTGTGGTCAAGTCAACGTTGTCGTACCAGAAGTCAACCGTTGACCCAAGGAAAGTCAAGCAATCGGACCAAACTCAGGGTTTCCGATGGTAGTCGCGATATGGCGGGAGGTATTGATAAGTATTAGGGAAATGATAGAAGAGTATATGAGGCGACTGGTATTGTGTGGGGGAGACAATGGCCAAATACCAAAGTTGAAGGTACATCTCAGGGCAGGTGGCCAAGAGGCGTAAGAAAACAATAGTGCAAGGAGATGTCTGTGGATCATAGGGCTCTGGGGTGTAGGGCATAGCATCCCGATCCAGAGGAACGCCAACTTGCAGTACGTGCTAGCCTCAACGCTGTGTCGAGCTATTCCAGAGCCACGAAAGCCTCCTTCCGGAAGCTAGCGAGCACTGACTTGCCATTGGGAGGAGAATTAAGAGTGATCCAAATCCTTGATGTCAAATCAGTCATTTTCCGACCGTGACGGCCGAGCTCTTCCTCGTTAAACTCTCTGCGCCAGAGTGGGGACGGCTGCTGCAGCCACCCTGGTCGGATCTGGTTGTTCGTCAAGGCTAGCCGGTATTGAACCTGAAAACTGGGTGTCCCTTCAGACTTCGTACCTGAGGCAGCCACCAAGCATCTGCACTATCCGAGGCAACCCTGGCTGTATTGGGCCAAATCTGGCGACCCTCGTATCTGAATCGATCTTAGTAGGTCTGCATCCCTGGAGCAATGATCTTCACCTCGTCTACGAGGGCCGGTAGGCTGTTTGGTAAGTACAGGTAATGGCCCTAGTCTGGTACAACGCGCGTGCTTTTTTGAGGGGTCAATGGAGACGGCCATCAGTAGGTGTCCTGCCCATTGAGTGTGCTGATGGTTGGCTGTGGGGAATGGCACAGGACAGTCGAGTGGTGGCAGCTGAATGACAGTGGCAAAGGCAATCCACCCGTTCAAATAATTGCCTTGCACAGAGTCGACACGAGATAGTCATAGGCTGGCCTGGAAACAAGGGCTGTTTGAGGGTGACGAGCCTGAGGAGAAGGCCCGCGATCGGCATTCGTGTTGGCCATTTGTGAGCCCCAGCAGCGCAGCGGCAGCCATCAAAGTCGGGCAAGTCAAGCCTGTCAGCCGATGAATGGCAAGCCCCACAAACGACACCCCAAGCCAGGGTGGTCGGCCTGTCGGTTTAGCGACCGTACGTTTCACGTCAAATGGGGGAGCGCTAAGATCGTGAACAGGGACGGGGTGCATCGCGAGCGTTGGAACCGCTGCGGCGCAATCTGGTGCCTCCTTGATTTGACACTGCTGCAACGACTCCCCGACAGCGTCTCGACTAAAATTACGCCACAATAAGACGGCCTGACTGGAAAGGGCGTGATTAGAAACACGTTCGGCTAGGGTGAGGCAGACCCGAAGCCTCGCATTGGGCTACGGGAGAATGGAGCCAGATTGTGGTTGCGCCTCAATCCGGCTACAATAGACGAGCGACCCGCCCCGGCGCCTCACGATCTAATGCACGCGCCACAGTGGCCTCTGCACCGTGAGCAGGTAGCTCGTCCTTCGTGATGTTTGGTTCTGTGGCAGGTGGTTGACTTGACGAGCCGACTTGTTGGGTCATGGAGATCTCGCTATGCACCCGCTCTGCCGGCTCTTCATCTCACGTTTCGAGCTCGTGTTTTCCAGCGTTTGGGTTTGCATGTTGCTTGGCTTCCTCACCGCTAGAGAGCGCTCGGTACCAAAGTGACGTGGCGCGGACAACCTTTGTCTCAGTGCCATCGCACCATAATGGCCAGGTTACTCTTTAGACCCTGTTACTCGGTAACTATGATCTGCTCTTTTGCTTCCCTTATGATGGAACTTTTCCTGCCTAAGTTTTGGCCTGGTTTCTTGTAACGTGAAATGAGTGTGGTCTTGGCAAAGTGCTCTACCCCTGGAGACCCTGGTCATGATGGCATCATTTCAGCTTCAGCCTACCTTTCTGGGTAATTTAAAGGGGAGATTTCCCCCGCTCCAAGGATGGCTGGTGATGATGTGTCTCGCTAGTCCCTGTATTCAGTTCAAGAATGCACCGACAGACGGTTGAAAGCAATTGGCTGTGCCTGCTGCTGATGTCACCCATAGGCAGATAGCACTGTGGTGAATTCAGTACCGCTAGGACAGACAACCCTGGCTGGGAAACATAAGCAACAGGCCATATGCGCGCAATGGTTGAATGGATCGAAGCCAGGTTTTGCATTTGCCTTGCTCAAGTTGAGGCACCTCCTCTCTTCTTTGACGCGCTGAAAGCGAGGCTAAATCGAGGTCACAGCAATCAATATAGGTGGCATTAATAGGGTAGTTATGCAAGGTGAGATTACTTATCTGCCATTTCAGGTAAAGCTTCTCAAAGTGCGTAATATCGTTAGCGATCTAGGCTTGGCATGCCCCCTCTGACACTCTCGAGTTCAGATGTTGGAGTAGATTACACTGCGGTGACCTATCACGGTAGCATTGCTGGAGCTTCACAGAGTAGGGCCTCTTACCGGCCGGGCAACCAGATATTATCCCATTGCCCTCGTTGCCCTCGTTGCCCTCGTTGCCCTCGTCGCCCTCCTTCCCCTCACCATTGGTGTCTTCCAATCACCTGCCTCTCCCCTTCCATTCATCTGCCTCTCCCCTTCCATAAGCCTGCACACATCCCATCTGTCCTCGGCACAATGTCAACGGCAAAAAGAATAGAGAAGTGGGAGATTGACAGGTACTGGGAGATCTTTTCCTCGCTCGTGCAGCAACCTGCTACTCCTTCCTCTCACCTGACGAATCAGGCAGCCGCCAACGTGCTGCGAAACTCTCAACTCCGGGATGACCAATTGGAAAAGGTGTGGGATCTTGCAGATGTTGACGGCGATGGAGAGCTAGACTTTGAAGAATTCTGCGTTGCTATGCGGCTGATTTTTGACCTGGTCAATGGCGAGTATCAAGACGTGCCACAGTCGCTGCCAGACTGGCTTGTGCCCGAGAGCAAGGCACATTTGGTGGCGGCGAATCAAGCTTTAAGCGGCGCCCAGCAGAGTAGCTTCGAGCGGATAGAGGATGATGACGATGGCCAGGGCCTTAAAGATGGCTTTGACTGGTACATGAACCCGGGAGACAAGCGGAAATACGCAGAGATCTACTCGGCCAACAAAGACCGGCGCGGCGAGATCAGCTTTGAAAGCTTGCATACGCTGTATGCCAGCCTTGACGTGCCGGACACAGACATTCGAAGTGCCTGGAATCTTGTGAACACGAATGGCCGGAGCACGATTTCAAAAGACGCGTGCCTCGCCTTTCTTCACATTCTCAACTACAGACACGAGGGCTTCCGCATACCACGCTCAGTGCCGCCGAGTCTGAGAGCGAGCTTCGAAGACAACAAGATTGATTACCAAGTCGACAGCGTGCGGAATCGGCCGAATAAGTACGACGAGGACACGAGCACGGGTCGGAAAGCCAAGTTTGGTGATGCATACCTCAGCCGTATCGGCACTAGAGGAGGCTCGCAGTACACACCGAAAGGCACAGACTTCTCAGACGTAGTTGAAGACGAGGAACTTGAGAAGGTGCGCCTTCTCCGTGAGCTCCGTGATCTCGAGGCTCAGCACGAGGCTGCTCAGGCTTCGGCCGACCGGCGGAGGAAGCAACGGACGGAGAATGGTGGACTGAGTCAGCCTGGCAAGACGAACTGGGCATTGGTCAAGCGTGAAGCCCAACAGATGCTCGAGTACAAGCAACGGCAGTACGTCGAGCTTAATTCGGAAAACGCGGGCAAGCAAAGCGGTGATCTGAAGAGATTAAGGGACGATCTTGCATTGGTGGCTGAGCAGATTGAGGGACTGGAAGCTCATCTACGGAAGCGAGATGGTGAGCTTGACAAGCTCAGGCACGAGATCGAGGCCGAGAAGTCAAGCAGATAATAAAAAGGACATAGAACAACAGGTTGGATTGGTCCTAGTACACCACAGTAGTCATCCTTGCTCCATGGCCGTGCTGGAATGAGATCAACTGCATGGCGCTTGACTTTTCAGTCTATGCAAATATACACGGTGCCTTGTTCGCCTCCGTCGCTCCCACAAATGGCCCTGGCGCTTCCTTCATCTCTCGGTGCGCACTTTCCGGAACCCATCAACAGCTAATGGGGCGTCGCCGCGCTTGAAACTGGCTGAGACCATACTTGTTAGTCTACGTGTTGGCCTCAGAGGTGGATTCTGTGTTTACCATCTGCTTCCTCGTACGCCCTGCCAATGCCAAAACCGGTGCCAAACCACACTGGCCAGGCTCTTCTCTTAAACAATAGCACTGAGAATATGACACCAAACGAGAAGCCGAGTCCGCCGCGGATGACTGCTGAGGCAAGCGCTCGATCCCACTATGACCAATCGTCAGCATCGTCAGTCCAGGAGGAGCAGGTCCGGCCCGGCTCGGGTTTGCGCCCCGTGGAAGGAGCCATTATCCGCCGCGCAAAGAGCATTGGACGAGCTTCCTGAATTTAGGCAACGTGGGTCTGTGTAGCGGTCGCACCTTCTCATTTAGCAATGCCTCGCTCACTGGTCTCTTCGTCGGCAGGACCGGTGCAGGAGCCTCGGGAGCGGAAGTGTTCTCTTTCGACATGGTGGCACTGCGCTTTGTCAGCCAGCTCTAAGCTTTTACTACGGGGAGAGGAACCATCCGGTCGACTCACAGGCGCTCACCAGCAACTGTTCAAGCAGAACTGGTCTTTTCCCGATGATGTTGATAGCTCCCGAAGCTGTGCAGTTGGGAGACGACTTCCATAGCAAAAGTTAGCCAGCCAATGAGAACCCAGTTCTCGGCATCGGGGACCCACTTCCATTTCCGCTTGCCGGTCTCGTGCATTTTTTGTCTTGCGCCTGCCGAATTTTGATCAGCGCCGCCTCGCCTGGATGCATATACCGTCGCTGGGACGGCATGGTGCTCGATGGTGGCCTAGAGGCCCTTGATAAGAGCGATGCTAATAGCGATGTGTTGATCCAGCATGCAGCAAGTATACTTGGTGTCGGCTTGGATGCAGTCGATTTTGATCTTGCAGATCATGCCGGTGCAAAAGTTGCTGAGAACAACTTCACCTTCAGGCAACAATGGGTCCTTAGATGGATCACAAGAAAAATCCACTCTGAATTGCAGTCTATGAGCAGAATTGACGGGACTGAAGATATTTCCAAATGCTCGTATGTGCTTTCTGCTTGGCATTACAGGAATATGGTTGACATGCGATAGGTATTTATCAAATCCGCGTCTATGGCAGCTCCTCGTGCGTGTGATACAATCAATACCAGACCACACGTGTGCCGAGATCTTGATTGAGAGGAAGTTTATACACTGCCTTGACCAAGTCATACAACTGATATTGCCGTTAAGCAGCAGCCAGGTAGTTGCGGCTTTCAGCGATGATAGCAGCGTGGTTACGATCTATGGAGAGGAAGGAGCACCAGCCAAGCGCAGACGCATTTCACCACAGACTGACAATATCTTTGACGGTGGCCAAGCAGCACTGAACACTCTTTGTTTCAGTCTTCTAAGAGCGTCTTGTGCTATTGCTGCCGTCTTGGGCCGGGAAAACGAGATTAAAGACTCTGCTCCCTCCAGATGTACGGTGGCTTGGTCCCACTCTGCCAAAGATAGCTCCTCAATGCTCTCCGCGGCGCTTCAATTGGCCTACTCCACAGCAGTTGCCGAATCTACAGGACCCGCGACCAGCGATATTTTGAGCCACCTTGGCCAACTATGCTCTTTCTGGGATCATCGACCCCTCGCGTCTTCTGAGTCTGCTCGAAATGAAGAGATCTCCCTGTTCTACCAACGCTGCCTCGATCCTTGCTTACGGCTCCTGAGTCTGATTCATGCCACCGTTGCAGTCGACACCATCCGGGAGGCGCGAGAAGCTCTCGAGAGGCTTGTGGCCTTCAACGCTGTCCTTCCACTTAGAAAGCATTTCTTCGAGAGGTTGGCAAAGTCCTGGAAATCACAAGATGGCCACCTCTCCTGGAAAATCATCCTCAAAGTTTACAATGGCTTTTCCCGCATCATTGAGCATTCTTCTCAGTCCATGGCCTCGGCGTCAAAATTGATCTCTGTCAGCTGGGCACAGAATGCATCCACCCTCTACGATATAGCCATTCGACTCGTTCCTAAGGCGAATCTGAAGAAAAGGCAACTGGAACAACCCTGGCTGGACGCGTTGCTTATGTTTCTATCTTACCTGGTTTGTCCACGACTGACCAAGTTTGAGGTCATCGATGGTCAGATCGAATTGCTTGACCCTGTCATTCCTTCAGAGCTCACGGATCGGCCTCAAGTGATCGATAGCCTGCTTGTGACTGCCAGGAGGCACACGCACCGACCGTCGCCACAAGCACTTAGCTCTCTCGCTTCCAGCCTTCTCACTTGGGAGGCTATTGAGAGACCATGGTCATGCATGGCTGGTCTGGTGGATCTGGATGCTGATGTGCTGGTCTCGAACAGCGGGCTTGTGACAACAAGCTTCGCTCTAGATGCCTTCTTTCGAAAGCTTGAAATCTCCTCTGTCGGCTTAGAAGACTATACTGTCATCCTGAACCAGATCATCAAGCCAATGCTTAAGGGGTATGCGCGTTCCAGAGCTCTCAAAGAGTTCATCACCCGATGGGCTCAGTATTTGCCGGAGGCATTGCGGAAAAGCGCCATTGGCCTGCCGCCAACGCAGGAATGGTCAGCAGTCCTTGTCTGGCAAGATGAAGAGCTCTTCAAAGAGTTTACCGATACATATAGCCTTCACGGAACAGCAAGCCTGACCAAAGACTTGGTGTTGGCGCTGCAAGACGACTTGCAAGACTTACCTGGCCGAGTAGGCTCTACGCTGAATACGTTCTCCAACGTGGCCATTGTTAATGCGGTGGTCGAGTCTCTTCAATCAACCGATATCACGCTTGATCTGACAATGGAGAATGCTATTGCCGACTATGCCATGGCTGCTTTGCAGAAACGCTCTGACTACCAAGGGCAGCGATGGAGACTCTGGAAGCTCATTAGGTGCATCTCCGGAGGTGCATTGCTATCTGGACTCTGTGATGATATGTCAAACATTGGTGGTGGTATCAATTCAGCATCACTCCACGATCTGTCGAAGTTGTCAAAGAATAACGATCTAAACAAGATTCCGGTAGCGGAATACCGAGAGGTGCTTGAGAGATTTTCATGCATCGCGAGTGCCGCTGCCATGACTACGAAGGCGGCACTAACAGAGCCGGTGGCAGAAGAAATAGCTGGCCTTCGGCTTCTTTTGAAGTCTGATATTACTGGAAGCATGACGAGTCAAGCAGACATATGGAATGGGCGACTGGAGGATTTCCAGAATTTGCCCAAGCTGGTCTCGGCGTGCCTGGGCGTCATTTTAGCCAGACCTCGGCTCTTGAAGCTCATTCCTGGTTTGGCTACAGCTGTCGAGCACGTGTGTACTGATCAGCCTCAAGGCTCTCTTCTATATCAGCCATTCTGCGAGGCTACGTCCGAGTTCGGGGGCCTCCAGACCTCTGGCAGTGGGCTGAGTGCATGGCTAGCTCTGAAGGGCTTTGCTGCGACGGATGTATGTGCACTCCGAAAGCTATGGCAGGATCTCACCAGGCTCGAGTGTTCGCGAGCACAGGCACAAGCTCTGGGTGACAAAGCAGTCCAGCTTCTCAAATCCTTCGGGGGGAGAATCCAAGTTGAGGCCCTGGTGTACCTGGGCGCGACGATGGACCACATAGGTTCGAAGCATCCAGTGTCATATACTCGAGCCGAAGCGTGGATGGACTGGCTCAAGCTTCTGGACGTGTTCGAGGTGAAGTATCAAGGTGGGTTGACAAAGGACCATTTTCACGCCGCGCGCAGTTTCTGCAATATATTAGGCCGAGTGTGGGAGAACTGCCAGAGCGCGCAGTCGTTGCAGCGCGTGCTCGAAAACCTCAGTTCACGAAGCAAGACTCATTCAATAGAATGGGAGCTGCCGCGTCCGCTCTCTCCGTTCATTGCTTTCCAGGTTGCCCTACCCTCGCTTCTGGCGACAGCCGGGCAGTCCAAAGACACCGAGTTCATCATTCGACAGTTCACAAATAGAGCACACAAGAATCTGACGCAGCTCACTGTCGATCCTCGGCGAAGCAAAGAACCCACCGAAGATTGGCTGGTCCAGGTGACCTTCACTTTGGAAGCAATCCTAGGCGTTGCTGCGTTGTTGCCAAAGCAGGATCAAATCGAAATGCGAAGAGAGGCTGTCAAGCTTCAGGACCACTTTTACGCATGCCAACACAACCCATCGACCTTGGCTTTGCTGATGAACGTGCAGAGTCAATGCAATCAGTTATGTGGTAAGTTGGCGATTTTGATTGACTCAGAATTGATACCGGAGCATCTCGAATCAATGTCACCTTTGCGAGATCCAGAGACATGGCAAGAACTAGGCAGCCTTGCCAGCAGAGCCAGGTCGTTGGTCTCTCGTCTCGGCACCGAGGGACGCGCTGACCTACTCAGTCTGATGTCGCAAGCTGTGCCGAGGGCGAAATTGGGAGTGTTACAGCCAATGCTAGTGGCTTCAGTTGTCTTGCAGGCTAGTGCCGACCAACTTGTTACGTCGCAGTCGATGATGGCAAGCTTCGACCAGATAGCAAGTCTGGAGGATAGCTTGACGGCTCGAGATGCGCTTCAGCTTGCTCTGAGCATTGACAACTCGAGGCTAGTCCTCGACCATCTACCAGGGGTGGTCAATCAGAAAACAATTGACACGCTTCTCGCGAGGCTGTGTTGCATACTGTCGCCTACGCAAACTTTGGAGACACCGCAGGCGAGGTTGTTTCGGCCCGATGGAGTCTTTGACCGGATTTGCGCCTTACTCAGCAGCCTGCTGAGCCGGTATCGGCGGCGTCTGGCAGACCGGCACCATTTGCTGCTTGCGGTAGTGCAAGCGATGCTGAAATGCCTCTTCTTTCCTGGCGCGCGGGCTGTTGAATCCAAGCAGGCAGCTCTTACGAACCTTTCAGCCAGTTTCTTCCACAGTCTCCCGTCATGGCTTACGGCTACGGAAGATCACCTTGGCGGAGCCTCAGCTGCGAAATTCTCTCGGCTCCTTTCCATGATCTGCAATCCAACGGGATCGGCAGCCAAGTCGTCTGGCAAACGGAAGAACAACGAGCTCAATGATGAGACCAAGCGAGTCAAGGCCCTAGCGGGTCAGCACATGCAGTACCTGGTGATGGAGTATGCTCGATGTACTCTGGACGGCGAAATTCAAGTAGAGGTGAAGGAAAAGCTGGTGGTGGGCATGTACATTGTGTTGGACGCTATGGGCAGAGACGTGATGCGGGCGATGAATGCTGCCATGGATGCAAGCAGTAGGGCCATCTTCAAAAGCTTGTACGATGACTGGGTAAGGCACGGGAAGTGGGACAATAGCTGAGTCAACCATGCACAGCTGCGACACGAGCAATCAGGGCACCGCAGGGAACAGATAGATGATATAGATGATGCATGGGCCAACCAGCGGCTACTTGGCCGAACGTGAGTGAGAGCAGTGTGCCATAGGCTGGCAACTGCTAATGAAGATCACAATACTTGTGGTGTACGAAGGGGAGGACTGACTCGGTGAAGGGAGGCAGCCATTAGGGGTGTTGTACATAGAAAGAGTGCGAGATTGTGCGTGGCCTAGTTAGGGCGCAACTTTAGTGGCAGCTTAGGCACCAGGCCCCCTGAACTCGATTTTCGGACGGGTAATAATTGCGTGGCAGCGGGGCGACAGCTTTTACCTAACTTGCTGGCGCCTAAGTTGGCGTTGAGCCCAGTCTTCCGGACCTTTCTTGCCCCTATCCATGTCACCTGAAACGAGATCTTTGCAAGAGGCCGCCGGCTTTCTCCCAATCGGAAAAGTCGGCGGAGCTGTGTACAGTCAAGATAGTGCCCCCACTCTTTTTGCTGACGTGCACTAGCTGTGCTAATTACGTTGTTGGGAGTAGATCAAGATCTAAGGCCCATTTGAGCGATATGGCTTGAACTGGGGCCGTTTAAGATGTGTTTCGAGATGACGAATCTTTAAGAGAGTGACGAGTTTTTTACTTTGCTATCTGGTCCCGGTCCGGGTTTACGACCAATTCACGCTTGGGTCATAGCACCTGTTTTGTTGTTGGTATTTTTATTCGGCCTGGAGAAGAGGTGACTTCATAATTAGCTTGCTTTTGAGTGTGGGTGGGCATTGATTTGCGCTGCCGCTAATTTCGTAAAAGCTAGACAAAACAGCAACCTTTTGTGGATCAGAAAGAGAAAGAGAGGGAGAGGGAGAGGAAGCGTCCAGGGAACTTCTCAGTAAGGACTTGTCAGCAAGGGCTTTTCAGCAAGGACTTTTCAGCGAGGACTTTTCAGCAAGGACTTCTCAACAAGGACCGGTCGACCGATCGAACAGACTGAAGAGCGGCTGGCCCCGACCGTGTTGTGGATACGACAGGCACTGACAGTTGATCACCGGAAATCACAGCTGGCTGCTTTTTACTCCAACCCTTGATTCCCTCGTTTACTTTCGCTCTCGCGCGCCGGGACCTCGTCTAGCCAGAGCCTGGTCTTTATTAAAAGGAGCAAAAAGCGTGACACCAAAGGTGAAGGCCCTCTGCGCCGTTGCCGTTACCGCCGCCGCCGCCACAACCACCACCACCACCACTACCGCTGCTGCTGCCGACTACCACTCTTCTAGCGCACGACATCCGATGGTTGATCGGTCTCCAGTTGCCGCTGTGCCATGCTGCTTATCAAGCGAGGTGTCCTATTCATCGGCATCGCAGCGTTCCTCCTGACTCTTCGGTACGTGCACACGGCCAGCAGGTCGTCATGGCAGAGTATCATCCGAGAGATGCCACAGGCCGTTGGCTTGGGGGAGTGGATGAATGGGAGTTCTGGCGGGGACGATGAGAGTTACTACGAGAATCCACAGTTTAAGAGCAGTCGCAAAAAGCCAGCAGGAGCTGATGCGTCTGATCCGTACGGCGTAGAAGGCTTCAGGCCGGGGCAGGCCAAGGCTCCGGGGAGTGAGTACAGCAGGGCGTTGGTGATTGCGAAGACCAAGAGGGAGAATGTGGAATGGATACACGATGAGTCGCTCAGCAATGTGCGGCAGCTGGTATACGTGGTGAATGATGTGAACGCCGAGTTCACGGTGCCCAAGAACAAGGGCCACGAGGTGATGGTGTACCTGACGTACATCATTGACCACTACGACGATCTGCCCGACATCAGCATCTTCATGCACGCTCACCAATATGCGTGGCATGACAACGAACTGCTCAACAATGACGGCTTGGAGATGGTGAAGCGGCTGAGCAACGAGCGAGTGACGAGGGAGGGATACATGAATCTGCGATGCCATTGGCAGCCGGGCTGTCCCAACTGGATGCATCCTGGAACAGTGGTGGAGGACTCCACCAAGGAGGAGGAGACGGTCATGGCTCAGGCGTGGGCCGAGCTCTTTCCAGAGAAGCCGATCCCGGTGCTGCTGTCGCAGCCGTGCTGTTCCCAGTTTGCGCTGAGCAAGGAGAGAATCCAGGTGAGGACGCTGGAGCGATACAAGTTCTGGCGCGAGTGGCTGCTGCGGACGCCGATGAGCGACAAGATCTCCGGACGCGTGTGGGAGTATCTGTGGCAGGTCGTCTTCACCGATCGGGCGGTGGACTGCCCCAATCAATGGACGTGCTACTGTGACGGATACGGGGTTTGCTTTGAGAACGAGAAGGATTTTGACTATTGGTTCGAGATGAAGTGGCAGCGGCGCGAGTTGTCGGAAGAGCTGGAGGGGTGGAAGAAGCGCATGGGGAAATTTGATGGGCCGAAGCCGACGAGGGTGGAGGAAGTTGAGGCCGAAATCGACCGGCTGGATGCGATGATGGAGGATTCTCGAATGGCGGCGATTGAACGGGGGACGAATCCAAGCTTCCGCGCCTTCTCCGCCGGCCGCAAATGGGAGCCCGGTGATGGGTATTAAGGCAGCCTGAGCAGGCAGTGTTTTGGGATGTAGTCATAATTCTGTACGGTCGTATACTGGGACCAGGGACACGGGCCACGGACCACAGACTACGGGCCACAGACCGCTAACCACCACGGCGTTTAGACACAAAATAGACTACGGTAGCTTCGGGCTCAAGTGTGGATGAGGGAGCTACGATGGGTGTGGGATGAGAGAGATGAAAATGTAGCATTTGCATAATAATGAACAAGAATGGTGCTGGACAGCGGTGTGGGAATGAATAGGTTAGCACACCAATCAATCGGTAGCGTGCCCATCAATCGGTAGCACGCCCATCGATTTCGTTAGCACGCCTGTCAATGGGTAGCACGCCCATCAATGGGTAGCATGCCCATCAATGAGTAGCACGCCCATCGATTTCGTTAGCACGCCTGTCAATCGGTGGCACGCCTATCTGGCATGTGTTTAGGCGACCGCCTTAGGCGCTTCCGGGGGGGCTCTTCGCGGCGCCAAGGCTGTGCGAGGACACGGTGGACAAGTGATGACGGCGCCACGGCCGCCGCCACCATTTCCTTCGTCGCGCCATCGACTACACTACAGCTTGACGCTTGTCTGACGCCCGACTCTTGCAGCGTGTTCTTTGTCTGCCGCCCTTGTCTCCCGCGGGGCCCTCGTCCCTGATGCGTGTGCCCTTCAGTGAGCACGTCCCTGCCGAGCTGGAAATGTGCCACAAGACCGAGGCCGCCGACGTCGCGCGACCGTGAGCTCGTGGTGCCTTGGTTTGCTTGCAAGATGCCTGCCACACACACGGTGAGATGGACGGCCTACGCCGGCGTAAGTGGACAATCTGGTTGATGGCCCGGCCCCGTGTGCGGTGAAATGTGTGCCCGGCTGACGATGAGATGGAATGCGCAGGTGTCGACTGCCCTCGCCGGCGCTGTCGTGCTCAAGGCCGTCGCCCAGCGGCCCAACTTCTACTCGGCCGCCGTGTACCTGTCGCAGTCGTCGGCCAACCTCCTCATCCTGACCAATCTCGTCTTCGTGCTCGCGTGCACGCTCCTGCTCGGCCTGCAGAAGCTCCTGTACGGCCCGCTGCGTGCGATCGAAGTCGAGCAGCTCTACGAGCGGGGATGGTTCGCGGTGACCGAGACCTGCCTGGCCATGACCATCTTCCGCGGCGAGATCGGGCCCTGGTTCCTGGCCATGTTCTTCGCCCTGCTGGCCGGCAAGGTGTGGCAGTGGATCGGCGAGGGCAGGGTCGAGGCGCTGGAGCAGCAGCCGCCGAGGAACCCGCGCCTGTTCCACACGCGACTGGCCCTGAGCCTGGGCCTGAGCGCGGCCTTTGATCTGACCATGCTCGAGTACGTGGTCAAGCAGGTGATGATGATGGCTCGGCCCGACATGATGGTCATGTTTGGCTTCGAGTTTGCCGTGCTGTCCATCATGAGCCTGAGCACGGCGGCCCGATACGCGCTCGCGCTGGTTGAGGTCTCGATTGTGCGCGAGCAGAAGCGAAAGCGGGTGGCCGAGATGCAGCGCGAGCGGCTGGCAGCGGCCAAGCGGCATGTGCAAGAAGCGGAGACGAGGCGGCAGCAGCAGCAGCAACAGCAGCAACAGCAGCAGCAGCAACAGCAGCAGCAGCAACGGCAGCAGCAGCAACAGCAGCAGCAGCAACAGCAGCAGCAGCAGCAGCAGCAGGAGGACAGCCGCGTGCCGCCGCGTGCACAGCCGGGCGGCGATGGGTCCGACGACGAGCGACCAACGCTGGACGAGGCACGCGAGGAATTGCGACGCGCCCAACAACCCATCGACGACAACGAGGTCGACGTTGAGGGCTGGGAGGCCCGCGGCCGGTACATCTTCTACCTCGACCTGGCAACCGACTTCTTCAAACTTGTCATTTACTTCTCCTTCTTTGTGATTCTGCTCATCTTCTACGGCTTGCCCCTGCACATCATGCGCGATGTCTTTTTGACCACACGGTCCTTCTTCAAGCGCATATCCGATTTCATCAAGTACCGCACCGCGACGCGCGACATGAATGAGAGATTCCCCGACGCCACCGAGCAAGACATTGCCGGCGGCGATGTGTGTATTATATGCCGAGAGGAGATGAGGCCGCATCGGCCCGCGGGCCCGGATCAGCCGGCCCCAGCCAGCCCGGTGGCGGAGCGCATGAGGCCGAAGAAGTTGCCGTGTGGCCACATTCTTCATTTCGCCTGCTTGAGGAGTTGGCTCGAGCGACAGCAGGTGTGCCCGACTTGCAGACGGCCGGTCTTGAATGACCCGCCGCCTGGCACGGCCTCAGGGGCAGCGGGAGCGGGGGCGGGAGCGGGAGCGGGAGCCGGCCCCGGAGCGGGGGCCGGGCCCGGAGCTGGTGTCGACGCGAATGGTCGGCCCATTGCGCCTGGTGGTGCACAGCCCGCACAGCGTCCGCCAGGCCAGGTGGCGCGAGTCTTCCAGTTCGGCCCGTTCCGCATCGGTGTTGGGGCGGCGAGGGGAAACCACATGCTGGAAGAGCTCCAACAACAGTTGCACAACGGCCGGCCCGCACAGGCCGAGCCGGCAGACGGCAACCGACCTCAGCAGTACGGCTTTGGCATTCGATGGGACGGCCTGCCGCGTAGGCATGACAGAAGACGAGACCGCGGCTCGGTGCGCGAGCAGCTGGACCGCGTTGAGCAACAGATCCAGGAGGAGATGCGAACGCTGGCGCAGAACACGCGCGAGTATGCCGCCTTACGACACATGCAATTCGAACTGGACAGAGCGAGATCCGGGAGGAGTGCGCGCATAGCCACACCGGCAGGCGATGTCCCTGCTGCAGCTCCGCCTGGCCCTGGCCCTTGGCCGCACACCCTGGCCACAGCGCCGATGCCAATTCCACAGCGACTACAGATTCCCGCTGGCGAGCATCACATCCAGGCTGGCAGCCCGGACCTGCCTCCTGGCATGGTCTTACCCGAAGGTTGGTCTATGGTTCCCCTTCGCCCAGCACAGGTGCAACCACCACCCATCCTGCCGGCCACGGCCACGGCCGCCTTTTCCATGCCGGCGCCTGTGCCTCAGCCCATACAAACAGCGTTTGCAGGACCGGCACCGGTGCCTAATCACGTCAGAGCAATGTTCTCCGACATGCCCGGGCAGGCTCAGCCGCCAGTCCCACCAGCCGCTTCTCCGCTACGGCCGCAGGAGGCTCAGGGTGAGCTGGGGAGAGAGCCGGTTGTGGCGGACGAGCAGAGCATGCAGCAGACCGTCGGCGGCCCCACTCTGGCAGAGCGACCTGCTGAGCCTGCCTGGCCGGGTCCAGGCCGTCCTTCTCAGCTTGTTCAGCAAATGACGCGGCCGTATGCTCATGAAGAGGGCGCCGGCAGCTGGCAGCGCATTCCAACGCAAGACAACAGATTGATGCGCCAAGATACAAGCAATGCGCTGGCCGAGGCAACGCGAGAGCGACATGACGGTGCTTTGCAGTCCCTGAGAACGACACAGACTTCACCTCATGCCACCAACAGTGCAGCTGCAGCAGCAGCAAACGGAGACGGACACGTAGCCGGAGCGCCATCGAGCCCGGCACAGGCTCATAGCGAGCAAGTCAGCGGCGTGCATGAGACATATGCCGAGTACGCGGAAGAGGGTGAACACGCGATTCCAACACGCAGCTTCGGGCAGCCTAGCCCTGTGACACCTCAACCATTGCCGATGTGGGGGTCTTCGATAGGATTGAATGGCTATGACGGGCCAAGGAGACAGCAGCAACAAGCCCAGGCAGTTAGGGGTGAAACAGCCTCATCGTCGCAGGGTGGGGAAGAGGGGCGGTCGAAACAGGCTACGGTGGAGGATGTGGTGGAAGAAGCACGGTAGTCGATCGAGTAGTAGGTAATGGCGCGGCATGGCGTAGCGGTACGGCCGCGCTTTGCTACGATCAGGGGGTGCAGGATTTGACTAGGAACATAGCGAGTAGCGGAGCGAGCCACGCCCTCTGAACTGTGGCCATTTCTCACGTTGCCGACTTTGTTTGCTCGAATACAAGAGAGAGGATTGAGTGAGAAGACAAGAGAAGATTGAGTGAGAGATGGAGCAGAAGGAGGGCCAAGATGTTATTGATGTTACTGTAGCATTGATGGTATCAGGCGGCCGCTACCGAGAACACAAGGATGTTATACAGTATAATCTGTGTCTTTGGTAAACGGGTATATCTACATCTTTGGTAAACGGGTATGTCTACATCTTTGGTAAACGGGCATGTCTACATCTTCGGCAAGAGGGTATATCTAGGGTCGCACGGCTCGGGTCGGCCCACGATCGGGAGTTGTTTTCAGATGTCAAGACGGATATGCATGCATCCCTGTGCCTCGGAGGCTACTTACTACTGATCCATGCATCTAGAGTCGATCAGCGACACAGCTTGTATCATGGTACTTACCATGTACGTACACGCCCTGATCACCGGTGTCAAGTTGCGGGGTCCTCGGTCTGTTGGAGTTAGCATGGAAAATGGAGAGAGAGCGCGTGTCCGGTAATTAGGCGTCGTCAGTCGCGGGGTGAAACAGACGCAAAACAAAGCGGACAGGGGCCCATTGCGTCAGAACGTGTCACTCCCACGCCTGTGAAACACCACACCCACCCAATGTAGGCCAGCCCCGCCCAAGCTGCCCGCCTGCCTATGCATTGAAGACGATAAGCGATTACGCGGACAAGGACAACAGCAAAGTTGGCTGGAGAAATAGCATTCAAGTGAGCGTGCACTGCTGCTGTTTTGTCCTGAGAGCTTAATTTGACGCTTGCAGCTCCTGCTCTTCTGGTTTCTGGTCTCCTGCTCTTGTGGTCTCCTGCTCTTCTGGTCTCCTGTCCTTCTGGTCTTCTGCTCTTCTCCGTGGCCGCTCCCCATTTAGGCACAAGTACTGCCTGTCCTGCCTGTCCTCCTGTCTATCCATTCACCCATCCACCCATCCTTGCTTCTTTCTTTCCTTGCTCCCTCCTCGGCTTGGCTCGTTGTAATGGCATTCGGAACAGGGGTCATCTAAGCGGTCACTCACCTCGTTTTTGGATTAATTCATCTTGATTCCCTTGTCGTGCTCCCGCTGATTCACTCGACTTAAGAGATTTGAAAGGAAGGGAGAATTTAGTGATAGCATTGAACAGAAAATGGCGACCACGACGCTGCCATCGTCGCCATTTGCTACCGCCGTCACGGGTGACGGTGGATCGGGCTTCGACAACGCAAACGACTGGTGGCAATTACAGACAGCGATCATGGTCAAGTGGGCGATTATTGGAGCCCTGTTTGTGGGGCTGCTGGCCTTGGTTTTGGGCGGATACTTGCACGCCAGGCGGAGGATGCAGAAGGGCAAGCCGCCGTTGAGCTATCACAAGGTACGTGTGTTGCATCTTTTTGATTCGATTGTGCTGCTTTCAATACTACTTGGGTTGTGCTGCTTTCAATACTACTTGGGTTGTGCTGCTTTCAAGACTCGGGTTGTGCTGCTTTCAAGACTCGGGTTGTGCTGCTTCAAGACTCGGGTTGTGCTGCTTCAAGATTCGGGTTGTGCTGCTTCAAGATTCGGGTTGTGCTGCTTCAAGACTCGGGTTGTGCTGCTTTCAAGACTCGGGCTGTGCCGCTTCAAAACTCGGGCTACTGGGGGGAGCAGTGAAGTTCCCGGCAAAGGCAAGGCTAACATGATACATGTGTATCTATAGTTCATAGTATCACGGCGTCAGCTCATGGCCTTTTACGCCGCACACCCCAATCTCGCCGAGTCGCAGGCCTATTTTCAACGGCACCCACGGCTGCAGTCTGCCTTTGTCCCCCACTATGGACCCGGCCATGCAGCTTCAGCCGAGGCCGGCTTGTATCCCATGGCATCATACGCGGGGCCGCCGCCTCCAGCGTATGTACAGGAGGACTACGTGCCGGCGTATACGCCGCGTGAGGACGACAGCAGCAAGGTGAAAGCCAACCAGAATCATCAGGGGACTGTGGGTGCAGCAGCAGCAGCAACATCAACAGCGACATCAGCAGCGACATCAGCAGCGACATCAGCAGCGACGGCGACAGACGGTCACACGACTGGTTCTGGAGGAGCGAGGTCGGAAGCAGGGCGATCATGAAGGGGCGGCAGGGTGGCTTATATGTATCAGTGACAAGACACGGAGCAGGCGTTGACGAGTTTTTTTCTTCCCTTTTAGGAGTCATGTCAGCCAGAAAGGGTCGGTTTGTATTGCCGTCTCCGAGAATGGAGTGTGGAGTGTGGAGTGTGCGAGACTGGTTTCTCGTGTGTGCAACAGAAAAAAAGCTACCAGACAATAGAAAGATTGATTGATTCTTGTATCGGCCGTGGACTGAGGTGCAAAGGAGATGTGGGAGATGTGGAATCTAGGATTTCTCCGAGAGGCTGTAGACGGCAGCTCACTCTATATCCATGGCGTCTTCGTCGCCGTGGACCTGCCACTGGTTGACAGGGTGTTGGTGATTGACAGGATTGACAGGGTGTTGGTGATTGACAGGATTGACAGGGTGTTGGTGATTGACAGGGTGTTGGTGGTTGACGGGGTATTGGCTTGTAGGGCTTTCGTGGGCCTGATCAGCCATCACAGGCTCGAAGCGCGCCCATGGGAACGGCAGTGGCGGCAGTGGCTGCGGTGGCGGCGGCTGCATGCTTTGAGCTCCCCGCTCTCGTGCCTCTTTCTGCCGTTCTCTGATGCGCTGCTTTGCCAGGCGCAGCTTCTGCTTTGCTTCCGCGCCGTGCTCAGCCTCAGTGGGCGGCGGCAGGCCGAAGCTGGGAGGCTCTTTGTAGAGGATCAGGGCCTGGCTGTTCGGAGGCGCGGGCGCGCCTGCCGAGGCCGGGCCAGCAGTGGCTGCTTGCCGCAAGACGTCGGCCGGGATGGCGCTGACTTGCCTGTCGACGCCGTCGGGGAGGAAGAAGAGGCGCTCCTGCTCGCGTCTGCGCACTTGCTCCTCTTCGGCGGCAATCTCGGCGAGCTCGGCGTCAAGGTCGTTGATGACAACGCGATTGGGGGTGTCGATGTTGATGGCCGGATGGTCAAGCACCATGCTGTCGGTCCATGTTGACGCGCGTGACGAAGAATCGGAGGCGAGCGCGGCCGGCGGGGGCGTGTTGACGCAGTTCCTGTCGATGAGGCCGTGGTTGGGCGTGAGGAAGGGTGATAGCGGACCTCTGCCCGGGGCCAGCGGCGGCGGCGTACGTGTGGGATGCAGCGACGGCGTAGGTGTGAGGTGCAGTGGCGAGGGGAGGGAAGAGGGCTGCTGAGGAAGCAGGTAGGCGGGGTGCGAGGTGGGAAAGGCCGACGAGTGTGGCAGGGCATGGCTGCTGCTGGTGACCGTCGTCGTCGTCGCAGCCGGAGGCGGACCAGTCACGCGTGGCGCCAGCCGTAGTTTCTTCAATCCAGAGGCAATGGAGGAGCGGGTGTCGGCGGCGGCGGCGTCATCGTCGTTGGTGCCCTCGATGTCCGAGTGGCGGCGTTTCACGCGGGCCGCGGGCTGCGAGTAGTCATGGGCCAGTTCGGCCCGAGGGGGGCCCAGCGAGGGCGTGGCCGGCAGGGCCATGGCCGCACGGCGCGGTCGGTCGATGCTGACGACTGGGCTGGCGGGCGGCGTGGCGGCGTGGCGGCTGCGGCGAGGCGGCTGCGGCGAGGCGGCTGCGGCTCTGCGATAAGTTACTGTACCGTATCGATCGATACACAGCCGAGACACATGGCCGCGGGCAGCCGCGTCTGGGTTGTTGCACACCTGCCTGTCACGCCAAGGGAAACTGCAGTCAGTGGCAGTTGCAGTGTCAACCAAGTCAACCAACTCCAATGGCAATTGCAGCAGGAGCAGCGGCAGCAACAGCAGCAGCGACAGCGAGGAAGGCGCAGTCGGCGCCGCCGTAGAAGGCGATGGAAGGTCGTGCACTGCGCCTTCCGCCGTGGCAGCTGCGCCTGCACCTGCGCCTGCATCTGCGCCGCGGGCCGGGCGGGACGACTGCCGTTGAGAGGTCAGTGGCAGTCGCACACACGGTGAGTCACCGCCACCGCCCGCTCGCTCCTGTGCCCGCTGGCCATTCCGCTCTTCTGCGGCACGCGACCCCCTCCAGCGCGAGTGTGTGTTGTCTGTCCGCCCCGCGAGCCTGCCGCTTCCTCTCTACTCGGCCCGCCCACGCTGAGCCATCCTTGCTGCCGCCCTCGCCGCCACCCTCACCGCCGCCCCCACCGCTGTCCTCACCGCCGCCCGCCATGGCCTCTTCCACGACTGCGGCTGCGCTGCCTGTGGCCGCCGAATGGCCGGCCCAGCGTGTGCGGGAGACGTTTTTCAAGTTCTTCGAGGGCAAAGGCCACACCTATGGTAAGTGAGCTCGCTGTTGTTGTTGCTGTTGTTGTTGCTGCTGCTGTTGCTGTTGTTGCTGCTGCTGTTGCTGTTGTTGTTGCTGCTGTTGTTGTTGCTGCTGCTGCTGCTGTTGTTGTTGTTGCTGTTGTTGTTGCTGTTGTTGTTACTGCTGCTGTTGCTGTTGTTGTTGTTGCTGTTGTTGTTGTTGCTGCTGCTGTTGTTGTTGTTGTTGCTGTTGTTGTTGCTGTTGTTGCTGTTGTTGCTGTTGTTGTTGTTGTTGTTGTTGTTGTTGTTGTTGCTGTTGTTGTTGTTGCTGCTGCTGTTGCTGTTGTTGTTGCTGTTGTTGTTGCTGTTGTTGTTGATGCTGTTGATGCTGTTGATGCTGTTGATGCTGTTGATGCTGTTGATGCTGTTGATGCTGTTGATGCTGTTGATGCTACTACTACTACTGCTGCTACTTCTACTACTGCTACTTCTACTACTGCTACTACTACTACTGCTACTACCCACACTAACACCGCCAGTCCCCTCGTCGCCCGTCGTCCCCCTGGCCGACCCCACACTGCTCTTCACCAACGCCGGCATGAACCAGTTCAAGCCCATCTTCCTCGGCACCGTCGACCCCTCGTCCAAAGAGGGCCAGTACCGCCGCGTGGTCAACTCGCAAAAGTGCATCCGCGCCGGCGGCAAGCACAACGACCTCGACGACGTCGGCAAGGACTCGTACCACCACACCTTCTTCGAGATGCTCGGCAACTGGTCCTTCGGCGACTACTTCAAGAAGGAGGCCATTGGCTACGCGTGGGAGCTGCTGACCGACGGCTACGGCCTCGACCGCGACCGGCTGTACGTGACCTACTTCGAGGGCGACCCCGCCGCCGGCCTGGTGCCCGACGAGGAGGCCAGGCAGCTGTGGCGCGAGGTCGGCGTCGCCGACGACCACATCATCCCCGGCAACATGAAGGACAACTTCTGGGAAATGGGCGACCAGGGCCCCTGCGGCCCATGCTCCGAGGTCCACTACGACCGCATCGGCGGCCGCAACGCCGCCCACCTGGTCAACCACGACGACCCCGACGTGCTCGAGATCTGGAACCTTGTCTTCATCCAGTACAACCGCGAGCCCGACCGGAGCCTGCGCAGTCTGCCCAGCAAGCACATCGACACCGGCATGGGCTTCGAGCGCCTGGTATCGGTGCTGCAGGACAAGCGCTCCAACTACGACACCGACGTCTTTGCCCCCCTCTTCGCCGCCATCCAGGGCCTGACGGGCGCGCGCCCCTACGCCGGCCGCTTTGGCGCCGACGACACCGACGGCATCGACACCGCCTACCGCGTCGTCGCCGACCACGTGCGCACCCTGACCTTTGCCATCTCCGATGGCGGCGTGCCCAACAACGAGGGCCGCGGCTACGTCGTGCGCCGCGTGCTCCGCCGCGGTGCCCGCTACGCCCGCAAGTACTTCAACGTCGAGATCGGCGACTTCTTCAGCCGCATCGTGCCCACGCTCGTGCGCCAGATGGGCGGCCTCTTCAAGGAGATCGGCCAGAAGCAGGACGACGTCAAGGAGATGCTGTGCGAGGAGGAGCTCAGCTTTGCCAAGACCCTCGACCGCGGCGAGAAGCAGTTCGAGGTGTACGCCGAGCAGAGCAAGCGCCGCGGCGAGAAGCGCCTGCACGGCGCCGATGTCTGGCGCCTGTACGACACCTTCGGCTTCCCCGTCGACCTGACCCGCTTGATGGCCGAAGAGCGCGGCCTCAGCATCGACGACGGCGAGTTCGAGACGGCACGCCTGCGCGCCCGCGAGGCCAGCAAGGGCGAGAAGAAGGCCGGCTCCGACGTGCTCAAGCTCGGCGTCCACGACCTCGCCCAGCTCGACGCCAACCCGGTCGTCGGCAAGACCGACGACCAGGCCAAGTACCGGCGCGGCGACGTCAAGGCCACCGTCCAGACCATCTTCCACGCCAACGCCTTCCACCACTCGACCAGCGGCCTGCCCAGCCGCGACCAGATCGGCCTCATCCTCGACCAGACCAATTTCTACGCCGAGCAGGGCGGCCAGGAGTTCGACACCGGCAAGCTGGTCATCGACGGCCAGGCCGTCTTTGTCGTGCAAAACGTCCAGCTGTACGCCGGCTACGTGCTGCACACCGGCTACATGGACGAGGGCCAGCTCGCCGTCGGCGACGTCGTCATTGCCACCATTGACGACGACCGCCGGAAGCCGATCATGAACAACCACACCGCCACCCACATCCTCAACTTTGCCCTCCGAGACGTCCTCGGCACCGCCATCGACCAGAAGGGCTCGCTGGTGGCCGCCCAGAAGCTGAGGTTTGACTTTAGCCACAAGGCCGCCGTCTCCGACAAGGACCTGGTCGCCGTCGAGGAGAAGAGCACGGCCTACATCAAGCAGGGCGCCACCGTGTACGCCAAGGACGTGCCTCTGAGCGTCGCCCGCGAAATCGAGGGCGTGCGCGCCGTCTTTGGCGAGACCTACCCCGACCCCGTGCGCGTGGTCAGCATCGGCATCGAAGTCGACCACATCCTCGAGGACGTGCACAACAAGAAGTGGAGCGAGGTCAGCATTGAGTTTTGTGGCGGCACCCATGTCGACCACACCGGCCTCATCAAGGACCTCGTCATCTTGGAAGAGTCTGGAATTGCCAAGGGCATCCGCCGCATCATCGCCGTGACGGGCTCCGACGCCCACCGCGTGCAGGCACTTGCCGACGAATTCGCCACCAAGCTCGACGCGCTCGAGAAGCTGCCGTTCAGTGCCGACAAGGAAGCCCAAGCCAAGGCCACCCAGATCGAGCTGAACGCGCTCGAAATTTCTGCCGTGCGCAAGTCCCACTTCCGCCAGCAGTTCGACAAAATCAGCAAGACCATCTTGGCCGAGCAGAAGAAGCAGCAAAAGGAGCTGACCCAGCAAGGCATCAGTGCCGTCGACGACTTCTTCGCCAAGCACGCGGATGCCAAGGCCGGCGTGGTTAGACTGCCGCCTACGGTGGCAGCCAACGCCAAAGTCTTGCCCGAGGTCGTCAAACACGTGCAACAGAAGCTGAAGGACCGAAGCGTCTACATCATTAGCGCCGACGACGTGGCCAAGGAGGATGGCCGTGTCGTGCACGGCTGCTTTGTTAGCCAGGTGAGTTTGTCGCCAACAAGTCCGTGCGGCGCAAAAGCTAACTCGGCTGGGTCAACAGGACGCAGCAAAGGCCGGCCTGAGCTCCTCCGACTGGGCTGCCACCGTCTCGAATCTCGTGGGTGGCAAGGCCGGCGGCAAGGGGCCCGTCGCCATCGGCAATGGCACACATGTCGCCCACGTCGACGATGCTCTCAAGGCCGCCACCGACTATCTCGACAAGTTCCAGCTGTGAGCTACTTGTCTTTTCTCTTTGCTTCCGGAGGCACATATCAGTCTTTTTTCGATTTAGACCGACACCGACAGGCAAGTCTCTTTTCGAACGAGCAAGTCTCTTTTCGATTTAGATGGACATGGACAGGCAAGTCTCTTTTCGATTTAGATGGACACGGACAAGCGAGTCTCTTTTGACACGGACAAGCGAGTCTCTTTTGACACGGACAAGCAAGTCTCTTTTGACACGGACAAGCAAGTCTCTTTTGACACGGACAAGCAAGTCTCTTTTCAACTTGGATGGACACGGACAAGCAAGCCTCTTTTCCCGCTGACGAGCCACTGTATGATACCCCCCCACCTTACAATTCCAGCGCATAGCTTCCCAATCAAAAGTAAAAAAGACTTGTCTTCTTGGCTACCATGTTCCCCAGCCCATTTGCCTCTCCTCTGTAGTCATTTCTTAGCATTCAAGAAACCCCTTCGTCCAAAAATGGCCTGAGGAGGACGTGGTTGAGCTGGACTAGGTCTAAGAGGTTTTTCTTTTGTGTGATTGGTGGACTGCCTGGACAAGTGAGCGGAGCGAGAATGACAGCCTTGCATGCGAGCCTGAGCCTTGCATTGGCATTTTAGCGCCTGCACCCAAGTTAGTGCATGCACCCCGACCCTTGGCGACTCACTAACTAATTAGCGCGCTTTCCAAAGCAAGGTTTGTTTGGTATCGCCCTCTTTGCGTACGTATGCATGTACCTACGTACGAACGTACGCTGGAGAGGATGTTCCACCGAAACAACAATAACAATTGCAAATACAGCCCGCCATTTGAATACATCTACATGTACAGAAAATGTAGCACAACGGTTTGGTCAGCCCGCAATTGAGTTCCTGTACGCCCCGGCCGTCACTTCCATCTGCCTCCCCAGCATCGCAATCTGGGGACCTTCATAGTCTCGTCGAAGTAAAAGGTAGAATAAGCCCATGAGGATTGTTAGTCCCCCAAAAATGATGCACGTATAGTCTGGATAGCGTCAGTCAAATCTCACCCCTCCGCGCTTACGATTGGGAGAATTCGTACTCATAGTCTCGGCCTCTGCCGGCAGGGCGAACTGGAGAGACGTTAGCATCTGGCCAGCCAGCCAGCAATCAAATTGGAAGAACACACCGGAAAGCAGAAGATCACAATGAAGGCCAGCATGAACACGGCAGCCACCCAATTCACGACAAACCCAATCGCTCCCTTCATCCAGAAATAGCCGGGGATGACCCTTGATCGCTTGGATAACAGGTTCGGCAGGATCGCCGCAAGGTAGGACGCCATCGACACTATGTGCATTAGTCAAACTTGGAATGCCATGCGTAGTCAACTTGGAATGCCGTGCGTAGTCAACTTGGAATGACACGCATAGTCAAACTTGGAATGGCATTCATAGTCAACCTTGGAATGACACGCGCAGTCAACCTTGGAATGACATGCGTAGAAGAGTTCGCGGCCTGACTTACAAACAATGTAGGAACTGGTGAAGGCGTTGAAGGCCGTCAGGTTACCCACGTAGATGCTAGGCAAATCCAAGTCAGCATCCACAGGAAACACGTCAGGAGTAGAGGCCGATAACGCACCAGCCTAGAATGGTGCATATGACTGCGCATAGCACAACGGAATACGCTGGAACCTTGAGCCGAGGCGAGATGATTGAGAAAACTCCGGCGAGTGGAGTGGCTCGATCACGCGCAAGCGTCCAAAATATCTAGATGGTCCTGTCAGAGCTGATTCCATATCTTGACACTTGGAGCATGCGTGACGGGAACACGCTGGCCTAGCCACTCACCCTCGAGGCCGTCAAGTAGCAGCCCAGGCAAGCAATCACAGTGGGAGCAAGCACCAGGAAGAGAAGACCAATGGCTCCTGCCTCGCTTCCGGTCACCTGTAGGTAAATTTCGCCCAGAGTAAAGGCATAAGGATTGTCAAACAAGCTGTCCAAGTCGGTCAACCCGTAGAAAACGGTGATCAAATACAAGAGGCCTGTGATGAAGCCGACGATGTACTGATACAGCCTGGTCACGTGAGCGAGACCAGCCAAGAAGATATCTCAAGACATTACTTACACTGCCAACGGGATGTTCCTGCCAGGGCTGTTTTTTTCGGGGGGGGGTTCAATCAGCATACATCTGTGTGAGCCTTGCACATGTGGGCACTTACTCTTCCATCTCTTCTGCAAGGTGGCTAGTCAAATCCGGGACTCCGACAGAGAAGGCGCCGTTTAGCATGCCCAGGAGAAAGGCGAACCCGGCACTGCTGTAGCCCGTCTCATTCGTGAAATCGTTCCAGACTTGGTGTGACGTTGCATATGAGGCCCCATTGACATGGGGCATAACGGCCGACACGATGACGGATATCAAGAATCCGCCAATGATGAAAAAGCCGCCAATCTGCTCAATCAGAGGAATTGCCTTGTTGAAGAATATCACCACGGCGGCGAAGAGCCAGGCGCAGAAGATGAAAACAACAAAGACTTGCCAACGCTGATATTCATATGACGGAGAATTGAGTTGGGCCATGGTGATGATGATAGCTGCTGTGATCTGCAAGGTCACTGCCGTCGCGAAGACCCAAGCGAAGAAGTTCCACCATCCTGCAAGGTATCCAAGAACACGGCCGTATCGGCCTGCGGTCACAGTTGCCCAGTGGTAGACACCAGCTGAAGAGGGGATCGCAGATGCCAGCTCGGCCACTGAGGCCGCCACGAACCAGTAACAGACGGATACAACGATGAATTCGTACAAGATACCCGTTGGTCCTCCGTTGTAGATGGCGACCGCGATCGTGCCGGCCAATGCGATCCAGACATTCCCGGTGGTGATTGCCGTAGATATCACGCTGAACGAGCTGAAGAGTCGCTCGAGTTCTTGGGAATGGCCCGAAACATTAATTATCTTGTCATCCTCAATATGTGGCAGGCTGGATCGACGTCTTTGGGCTGCCGCATCTCCGGATTTATCGTCCACACGCGCTTGCAGGTCGATCTTGTCAGTCTCCATTCCGGCCGGGTGCGAGGCAAGAAAGAGCCAGAGGACTGAAGGATGTTGCTGGGCTTGGATCTGAGGTCCAGGTCCGGCTTATAATAAAGTCGAGACCACTCCATTGCCCCTAGCCCAGACAGTCTGCAGAGCCGGGGGGATATCATATCTGTACCTGTTTTGAGCAAATGATAAGGGAGCCACCGGAGCAATGATAAATCCCGTTTTCAGCGCCAGTGGTCGCTATCGGGTTAGACCACGATGCTATTATGCTTAGCCAAACTTACCGGGAAGCTGGGCACAGCCCAATGCTTGTCGCTGACTCTTCCCTGACGGACCTTGCCGCTTCCTCTTCCTGCGCAGACCTCGTCGCTGACTCTTACCTGACGGACCTTGCCGCCCCGCAAAGTCAAGTTAATTGTTATACGAGACGCAAAGTCCTACATCCAAGCAATCCGTATACCTTATCTCTCTCTACATTAGATTCCCATTAGCTAGTGCTCGACTGCGATTGACTTTCTCCGAAGAACAGTTGAGAACTCCTTTTGGTGAAGTTGCCGTCTGCTGCATTCTACAATAGCCCCAACAGAGTGTGAGGATATACACATGACGCAGCTGAGATTGAGATATAATTACCAACTCCTTTTCCGACCGTTGGTGACGGGGGACTTTGCGGGGCAAGTTCGACCGTGGTCGCGCTCGCAACCGGCGTCTGACGGTCTGCGGTCAGCAGAACGGGCAGATGGATGAAGTCTGATGAGAAATGAATCGATTGATGGTGATCTACGATCTGCGAGCTACGGACGAGCAGGTAAACTAGGCCCCCGCCAAGCCTGGCGGCTCCAGCGTTCCTTCCGTGACACGGCGCTTGAATCATCTGCAAGCAGAGCAGATTGCCGTTTATTAACTAGTGGCTCTATATCTTCTTTGTGAGAGGTTGCCTTGGGCTCCCTTGGCCCCTTGGTCATCGTGGGCTGGGTTTTGAGCGCATCCGAAAGATTGATCTCCATTCCAGTGTCAGACCAGCACTCTGGCCAGCCCTTTTCGAACGCGTGGAGCATCCTGCGTTACCGAGAATCTTTTGCAGTGCACCCCCTACTACATAGTATTAAGTCAACAACTCGTGAATCGCAGTGTCGCTAATCTTGCAGCACATGATCCAGTCAGTCATTAAGGCATAGATCCCTTACGGACCGAGTTGCCACCGAGATCTTCGAGCGAGTCTAGCTCGCAGCCAAGACGCGGAGACACGCGGCAACTACTTTATGTGACAGGACCGAGCGAGAAAGCCAAAGGAACCAAGGTTTCAGAAAAGCCGCTTGTTTGTTCTATGTACAAACCCTTTGAACTCGATGCATGCTTGCATCTCGAGGTCAGTGAAGCTCCTCCGCCGCCGCGGCGTGTGCTATGGTTGGTGCATTGCCTGGCTGCATTGCATAGAAGCACCAGTGAAATTCCATCTCTCTAGAGCAATGTCCATCTCTCTAAAGCAATGCCTAGTCTCTGCTCGGATCGATCGCCGTCGGATGCAAAACGCTGGTCCTTTGATCGCTGACAACAGAGCTGGGAACTAAAATCAAATGGGTATCTTCGCTCATGGGTATCGTGGTTAAAATGCATGCACGGTGATTGTCCACCGTGTTCGAATGCTGAATCGTCATGGAAAGGCGTTTAAAGTGATTAGCCTTGTCTGGACCAGCCAATTATGAGGCACGGTCAAAGAGAAGGCGTGGGTCGAGAAGGTTGTGAGTCGAAAGTCCGTCCATCTCGCCAAAGAACTGGTCTCCAGCTTGATCAGCTGGCTGATATGGGTTGGTGCTGAGTTCGAGAGAGCTGGAGCTGGAAGGATATTCCCCGGATGGGTAGTGGAAAGTCTCTCCGCGGTGGAAGATGTGGCTGCCCAGCAAAGACATCGACTCGCTGAGGCCGTTGGTGTCGTCCTCGTCGTCTTCACTTGACATACCATACCCAATTGCCGGCCAGACGAAAGCCGGAGTCTCGTCCCACGCATTCATGCTACTTTCCAGTTCGTAATCTGGTACGTTGCTCTCGGCTGCAGCCCCCCTGGCCCTCTTAGCATCCCTCCGCCCTCTGCCTGCCGACTTGCGCTTTCTGCGTGACTGAAGACTCTCAAATCCTAGATGCTCGGTTCGGATGTGATCTGCCAACGCTTGCTTTCCTGAGTAACTTTTACCACAGCCTTGTATGGCTGTTCCTTCGGGGACTTGGTCTGGCTCCAATAGCACTTGACTTTCGCCACAGATGAACTTGAGAGACCCTTCGTGAACAGCCCGGATGTGTACATTGAGGTTACCCGTCTTAGAGTAGCTTTTGCCACAGCCTTCGTAAGGGCACACGACTCTTGCCTTGGCAGCACTGCCTTTGGCGGGTTCCAAAAGGATATCGTGGACGACCTCCAAGTGAGCCTTTAGCTGCCGCTGCGTGCTGCAGATGGCTTGACAATGAGGACAAGTTGGTGGGTGGACGTCAGCATTGTGGGCTTGCAGCTGTACCAGTGTTGCAAAATAAGCTTTCTCCAACACCGGGGGATTTTCTTTGGATGCCAGTGCAAGGGCAGCAGCGTTGTTGGCCACACACTCAGAGCAAGAATAGCGAGTCTCGTCGTGATTGGTCTTCTGGTGGCTGCGCAACTTTTGGGCAGTGTCGAACTCCTTGGTGCACTTGCTGCCAGTCATCGAGTCCATGTCGGGGCATGGAAACGGCTTTCTCTTCTCGTGGACAGACACAACATGCCTCCTCAACATCTCCTTTTTGCGGAACGCCTGGTTGCATCCTTCGTAGCCCGTGCATTTGTACTTCTCGCGACACTCATGCGACTTAATGTGGTTCCGTAGTCTCTGGCCGGTTGCAAAACTCTTGCCACAGTCCTTCCTATCGCATTTGTAATCCTTCTCTGCCGAGTGTGCACTCTTGATATGGACTTTGAGATGGCTATCCCGGAAATATGACTTAGTGCAGCCCTGCTCAGGACATGCGAAGATACGATTGTTTGTGTGTGTTCTCAGGTGCTCATCAAGCCTACTCTGACGCACAAAGGCCTTGTCACAGCTCTCCCAGGTGCAGAGGAGGCGTTTGGTGCGGCTAGGAAGAAGTCTGGTGTTTGAGCTGATGTCAGGAGGGCTAGAGCGGGGAGTCTCATCAACAGCTTCAACCAGGGCGTGACTGTCAGAATCGGAATACGCCTCTTGAGAGAGGTGCTCATATTCGTCCTCTGAGTCTGTCCCCATCTTGACAGGTGCGCAGCTTAGGAGTGAACCTGAATTTCACATGTTCATGTGCCTTGAAAAAGGGCCAAATGAGTGCAAATGAAGGGCCAAGAAACGATGTGAAAACTGCTCTGCAAATAATATCTGCAAGTGGCTAATTAAATAAGTTGTGTGGGCTACGGGACGAGCCGTTGTCAGGCTAAGCCACAATAGGTATGATTTCCAATGCTTATCTGCTTAGTCTTGTTTGGGAGTACATTCTTTGGTTTCAAACAACTTACCCTAGCTTATGGAGTGAATGGGTCCATGGAGCTTCTGGGTAGTGAATTTGTCCTCTAGTTCTTAGAGGTGTCTACCAGTCACCGTACAATAGACTGTTTGTACTGGCTCAATACTCCCTTTGCACTATTTGGTTCTAGGTACACTTGGTTGCTTGCACAGGTACAAACTGAGTTAAGCAACCTTATCTCCGACTATGCAGTTAATTTGGTCACGTGGTAATAGCCCTGCTCTGCTTTTAACAAAAACAGAGGCGGAACGCTTGATTAGCCTCTATAACACAATAGCTGACAACTTCTATCATTGACTCATCTCTCTGAGATTAATACGCAAGGAATTACATCTGGGACCGTTTTTAACATCTTGCTGAGCTATTGGCCTTGACAGAGGGGCTCTCAAGATGTCTGACTACGGCGACGATGCCGGAGGGTGAGTTGCAGGTTCTATTGCGCCTCTGATCATATCACTATGCTGTGAACTCTTTGCTAATATCTATGTGCAATGTAGCTATGGCCGGGATGAAGGCGACGACGAGTTTTACGACGAAGACGACGGAATCCGCGAGGAGTCGCCCGAGCCAGACGCCGAAGATGACCACGGAGGCGCTGCTCCTGACCAAGAAGACAACATCGACGATAGAGAGCATAACATTGTCCACAGCGGAGAGGCTGAGAGCCACCAAGGCCCCTCAAAACCGAAGACAGATGCAGACAGGAAGATACCGGATGACAAGAGAACGACGACACCGTACATGACAAAGTACGAGAGGGCAAGAGTGCTGGGCACAAGGGCACTGCAGATCAGCATGAATGCGCCAGTCTTGGTGGATTTGGAAGGCGAGACCGATCCGTTGCAGATTGCGATTATGGAGTTGAACCAGAAGAAAATCCCACTGATTGTGCGGAGGTATTTACCGGATGGATGGTATGAAGACTGGACTTGCGAGGAATTACTGTGAACACGATGGCAACAGCCTCTTTGAAGAAGCATGAATACGCCGGCCATGCCTGGCCTGCGAAGTGCCCTCCTCGAAAATCATATGCATGTCTTGAGTTGCTCTTTCATGCCCAATGAGGACCTTGGATTCATCTCAGCCCTTCCTTTGCTTTGGGGGTAACAACTATGACTCTAAGTTGTCATCAACAATCACATGTGGAACCTCCCTGCATCCACAACCCGCTGCCTAGTACTACAATTACAGGATCAAACCACCTATTGATTTGGTACAGCCAAGGACCTCCAACCACAGGACTCTCTGGATGTCACTATTTGAGAGTCTCAGTACATGGCTCCAGTGTGAAAGGGTGGTGTCCTGTGAAAGTGAGCCTTCACACATCATGTCCCAGGCCCCATTTTTAAGACACAATAACCTGAGCTTGCTGAGAAATGATACTGGTGTGACAGAGAGAAGCAGTGAAGGTGTGGCTGGACCTCTGGAAGGGTAATGCTTTTGCATAACTCTTAGACTTCTAACCAATGCAATGCTAACTCGTGATGCAAGTAAACACTTTGTCAAGAGTGGCTCTCTAGGCTCCTGGCAGAATCCTGGTCGTTTCACTGGTGCTATGTCATGTTTACGTGGACAGCTCTGCAATGCGCATATTCTGGTACTAGGAGGGATATCTGCCTAAAAGTATCACTGAGTTATCAGTATCAATAAGGGGGTAGCAAGAAAAGGGTAGCTCTAAGTCTCAGCTTTGTAATCTTGAAGAAACGAGCGCGCGCTGCTATAAGTCTGAAAAAAAAAAAACATTAATAATCATAGAGCAATGTTTCCGTTTTTGGGTGCATTTCCGCCCTTCATAAATTGAGGGACCACTTATATTAGTGCCCACCAATGGAATATATAGCGTTGGCCCCGGAGTTACGGTTATACGGCACCCAAGCGCGGTGATGATCTAGGTTAGAGCCTTAGTCTGGAGACGTGCGGACTCATTAAAATAGTGTGGGAATGGCTCGCAGACTTTCCTTCAACACCCTGCGGATAGTTTTCATAGCAATGTCCCCGTGGAGCACGACGACGGAAACTTCTAGTCTGGGAAGATATAAACTTCCTGTCTTGGAATACAACCTCAAAAGAATTCCCACATTGAATGAGGAGCCTGTAGCTGTCGAATCGCAGCCAAGAAATCTAACCGAGGCATAATGACCAACGAGGAATACATACCCGCTGTTTCTCTTGCTCAACAACATACAGCGAATCCCTATGCTGAGTCTATACCACACCAAGCACCTGCCTCAAACCATGAATCCACACTCGAAGAAGCCATTGATGCAGAGGCACACGCCGACGGGGCAATCGAGAAACATGCTGACCCCGGTCCTCCACCCAATGGTGGCTTTTTCGCTTGGCTGCAGGTAGCAGGGTCCTTCTTTCTCTTTTTCAACTGCTGGGTAAGTCAAGTGACCATAGCCTCTCTCTTACCAGAGGCCCTCTTTCTAGAAATTCTTTGTAGTAATAAGCTGATCTGTTTTTCCCCAGGGCTCTGTCAATGCGTTTGGAGTCTTTCAAACCTACTACGAAAGCAATCCTCATTGGACGGAATCACCATCAAACATCTCATGGATCGGCTCTGTTCAGGCTTTCCTGCTCCTCATGGTCGGAGTCTTTACTGGGCCAGTATACGATGCCGGCTATTTTCGCCATCTTATCATCACCGGTGCCTTCCTCATTCCGCTCGGGTTTCAGATGACCAGCCTGGCCAGTGAGTACTGGCAGACCATGCTATCCCAGGGCATTACCATCGGACTCGGCAGCGGTTGTATTTTTGTGCCTTCGGTTGCAATTCTTCCACAGTATTTCACCACCAAGAAAGCGCTGGCGAACGGCATCGCCGCTAGTGGATCATCCGTGGGCGGTGTGATCTATCCGATTGTGTTTAGGAGACTGCTCCCGCAGATTGGTTTCCCTTGGGCAACTCGTGTCCTCGGATTCATGTCCCTGGTAACCCTGTGGTTCAGTGTGTGGACTATGAAACCGCGCTATCTCCCAAAAGGCCGGAGGAAGATGTGAGCGCGCATTCCATTCTATCGCATTTAGGATCCACAAGACAAGATCGTGCTAATAGTAGCTTTCCAGGTTTGATTGGTCTGCCTTCCGTGAGATCCCCTACCTTTGCTTTACCCTAGGCATGTTCTTCGCCTTCATCGGCTTCTACGGGCCCATATACTACATCCAAAGCTATGCCCTGGCAAAACAACTCACCTCCGTCGACTTTTCTTTCTACCTTCTTCCCATTCTCAATTCAGCATCGGTACCCGGTCGTATCCTTCCAAACTTCATCGCCGACCGCATTGGCCCATTCAATGTGCTCATTCCCTGTGCACTCATCACCAGCATTCTCGCTTTCTACTGGATTGGAATCACGAATCTAGCGGGCACGGTCCTGTTTGCCCTTTTGTACGGCTTCTTCAGTGGCGGATTCGTAAGCTTGCCGCCGGTCGCCATCACTACCCTGACCGAAGACATGCGGAAACTTGGTACCAGGATGGGACAATGCTTCTTTGTCTCCGCATTTGGCCTTCTCTGCGGTACCCCTGTCAGCGGTGCAATACTCAACAGCAGCGGTGGTTGGCTCGGAGTACAACTCTTCTCTGGCGTGTCAATTCTGCTGGCTGCCAGCCTTGCAGTGATTGCACGTGTGAACAGTAAAGGGTGGAGTCTTCACTTGAAGACCTAGCAGCAGGCACTTGGAAGCATCAAGTGAGAGAAGATGAGTACTCAATTATACATGCCATTTGATGGCATGGGAATGGACTATTCCGCCGGCCAATAGCATGAACATCAGCTCAATGGCTTTGTGTGGTCACCATTGAGAGCAAGATTGACGCTCGGAATCTAGGCCGGGAAAAGGATATCAACCTCGAAGGAGAACAGAAGTAGCGTAAGCACTCACCCCCAGGCCTTCATTTTGCTTGTGGAGAGCCAGCCATGGTAAGCCAGCAACGAAGAGGAAGAGAGGATTCCAGAAATGCCGAGAATATGCTTGACGCAAACCTTTTGCCGACGGAGTGGAAAAAAACCAGCGGTGACAATGAAGAGTCATTTAATAGCAGAACGCATCTAGTTTGGTCTGCATTCCCCCTATACTTTTGTCCCGTTGATTCGCCCGGAAGTTTGGACAAAAGACATGGGAGGCGGCCTTTTACAAAAAATAGAAGATTGATAATAGAAAGTTATATTTGCTCCTTTTTGAAGCAGTCATTCATTGACCTGAGTCGCCTGAGAAATATCCGTTTGTCGTCCGTTTGTTCAGACTAAGATCTGCAATGCAATGCCATGCAATGCAATGCTGTGCAATTCCAAGCCAAGCCACGCCAAGCCACGCCAAGCCACGCCATGTTCAGTGCTTAGTAACTCCTCCCGTTTGCGTTTGCGTGCATAGGAAGGGGCCTCCCTCCAATAAAAGTTCCACATCTCGGGTCCGCTCTGCTTCACACTCTTCCCCCAAGGAAACTGCTCCACGGTTCTCGTACAATTCCATAACCGCCGTGACTGTCATCGTAACAAGGTGTGCTTTTCCAGTGGCGGAGCCCCGAGGTACTATTGCTGTCGGCTCTCTCCCCCCGACTTAGCCCTCCAGGTCCGTGCCTGTCGTTCCATTCGTCCAACCGTGTTGTGGGCACAGGTGTCATTGACTGGCACCGGCGAGGAGCAGAGCGGTCGGGGAACACCGTACGGCGGCGATCTGGTGAAGACGGATGTGGGGCAGAAGAAGCGGGGGGGAATGGAGAAGAGGTGGTGAGATCGTCGAGATCGCTAAGGTCCTCTTCGACGTCTGCGAAGTGTACTCGTCGAACATTTCTTGTTGGCGGTGTTCGTGGTTGTGGTGATGATGGTGGTGAGGACGGTGGGGTTTTAGCTTGGCTTTTGTAGCTGGGCACGTTCTCGGGTGTCTTCTGATTACCGCTGTGGTCGCTAGCTGCTGCTGATGACGATGATGATGACGATACGGAGGTGAGGGAGGAACTGCTGGATCCCGAGATTACGTCAGGTGACTTGTCCCTGGACCTGCTTGCCGATGTTGACTGGGCTGGCGTCGTCCTGCTGCCAGAGCGGTGACGATGATGACGATGATGACGATGGTGACGATAGCAACGATGGCGTTGGTCCTCGAGCTCGAGTCGGATAAATGGAAATATTGAATTAGAGTGTTGGACTCTGTCATTCTCATCATGTTGCACAGCCGTGCTCAGTTGAGGACAGCTACACTCATTGTCACGAACGTGACAAGGAGATACTGTAGAGGCCCTTGGCCCAGTTGGCCAGATATCCACACATTCGTCGTGCCTAAAGCGATTGCTTCGTCGGTGATGATGGCATCGGCAACTCACAAACTTGTAGCCGCCATGTCTATCCTGATCTCGACCCCGGGATAGGTAGGTTGTTCTTTGCTCAAACTGGCCGAGCGAGGGAGACACGGATGACGTGTAGTGGACATTTACACCAAAGAGAGATAGCCATATCCTCACAAGCAAGGGGACTTCTCGCCGACGCTCTACTTCGATGGTGAAAGAATAATCTTGTCGTCGACGGTCCGAAGATGCTCTATTCATGTTGACAAGGCTGACCGCATTGCTCGCAGTGATGGGGTAGAAAATGAAGCACGGGGAGAAGCAAAGCTGGTGAGAGAACAGAGATAAAGAGAGCCAAGGCAGAAGAGAACAAAAACAGGTGAGAGAAGTGCTCACACGGTATCAGATGAAACCTTGTCACCGGTAGCTGACTGGCTTTGGTGCTGGGAATGGAAATATTCAAGCCATCTGACAAGGGCGTCCAGAAGCGGCTTATAAGGTCAGCAGATGGTCCGGCGATGAAATGAATCTCTAAGAGATGGCCTCATGCAATAGTCTCAGCTGGCCCAGATCTGAGTGACAGGGTCAGGTGGCCAACAAACAGATGGCAGTGCCTGCGGAAAGGGGTGAGTGACATGGTCCCACACAGGTGTTAGAGCAGGGGTCATTGTGAATCCTGGCAAACAGTCGAACAAACAGTGACTTTAACAATGATCAACTGAGAGGCTGGCTTCGAGAAACAATGAAGTGAAGGACAAGTAGTAAGGAGACAAAGCATGGTGCTGTATGTGTCTAAAACAGGAAGGACAGAGATTGTGGGGCAGCTGATTCTTGGCATTACACTCACCTCTTGCCTCCTTACCCTCGCTGTTGCCGCTTTTACCACCTGCTCACCTTTACTCACCTTGTGGTCACCCTTATCTTGCTTTATCTTTCCCCTTTGTTCTCTGTTGTCAGGTGAGCCTCTAGTGGCACACCAATGGTACCCTGCGGGCCAAATACATGTCCTTGACATGGCGCTAAAAATATGGATCCAGAGGCACTATATATGGTGGCTACCTACCCTGCGCTGGATTCTGAGATCCTACTCTTTCTCTCACCCTCTCCTACCTCTCTCAACCAAATACACCAAATACTACATTGAGGGTTCGAGTCACCAGGAATACAGTTACAGCGTATGCTCAAACGCAATGCTTTGCTGCTATGAGGAGTCCAGGCAACTGGCCTCTCATAGCCGCTATATATATCACTCTCTACTATGATACAAGACTGGGACACAATACTGGGGTGGGGATGACCCTGTTTCATCCCCCTGGCAAGCCACTGATAGGTTGCCTTCACTCAGCTGACCACTTCTGGGGCCAAGGCACCACGTCACAAATACAACCTCAGATACTGTTGGATAAATCGATCTCCTGATCACGTGCTGAGACAACACAATAGATCACGTGCACCGAACCATTCAGAATGCCAAGAAGTCACGTGACAGAACTCTAATCATCGACTATATAAACAGATCTGCTGTCGATTCCCTCGATCATATTTTCATATCACTCCCTGATCGATCCCCAGATCGACCCCCGAACAGACGCTGGTCGCTGATCATACCGCTCATTCCTCTGCAAACAGGACAAACAAGACAAACAAGACAGGTGCAAACTCTGCTCAGCCAACGAGACCCAATCATTCCACTATTTCAATTCATACTACTCATAGCGCCGATGATATCAAGCTGAATATCGGCTACAACGACCATATCAGCTCTGATGAAGTGTCAGCTAGTAAATCAACAGCTGAAGTATCAGCTGTGGACGGAATATCAGCTGGAATCCGCCTGGATATGAGTCAAATGTTGACGGCAAGACCGATTGCCTGCTTGTACGATTAGCTCCCATATAGCTATATATATTGACGTTGAGCTCCCGCTCAACGTGGACAATCAGAGAGAGCAATTTGACCCTTTTTAAGACTTCAATTTTCAAACAATAAATGGCATTCTAACTCCTCCATTCCCTTAGAGTGGAGAATGATGAGATGGTATCTGGATGCTCTGCACCAAGGACCTGTTGCCGCGCCTGGGCGCATTTCTCTACCAAGACCAACGCCTCTTCATGTCGGCCTTGATTTTTCCAAGTAAAAGCAAGATTGGCCATACTGGTCAGTGTAGATGGATGATCTGCTCCTAGCCTGGTCTTGCGAGTCTCCATTACTTATACTTCTAGCTTCTCTGCTTCCTCCAATCGGCCCTGGTTCCTGTATATTGATGCAAGATTGGCCATACTGGTTAGTGTAGATGGATGATCTGCTCCTAGCTTGGTCTTGCTTGTCTCCATTACTTGCACTAATAGCTTCTCTGCTTCCTCCCATCGGCCCTGGTTCCCATATATTGATGCAAGATTAGCCATACTGGTCAGTGTAGATGGATGATCTGCTCCTAGCTTGGTCTTGCGAGTCTCCATTACTTGCACTAATAGCTTCTCTGCTTCCTCCCATCGGCCCTGGTTCCTATATGTTGATGCAAGATTGGCCATACTGGTTAGTGTTGATAGATGATCTGATCCTAGCTTGGTCTTGTAAGTCTCCATTACTTGCACCTCTAGCTTCTCTGCTTCCTCCAATTGGCCCTGGTTCCCATATGTTGATGCAAGATTGGCCATACTGGTTAGTGTAGATGGATGATCTGCTCCTAGCTTGGTCTTGCTTGTCTCCATTACTTGCACTAATAGCTTCTCTGCTTCCTCCCATCGGCCCTGGTTCCCATATATTGATGCAAGATTAGCCATACTGGTCAGTGTAGATGGATGATCTGCTCCTAGCTTGGTCTTGCGAGTCTCCATTACTTGCACAAATAGCTTCTCTGCTTCCTCCCATCGGCCCTGGTTCCTATATGTTGATGCAAGATTGGCCATACTGGTTAGTGTTGATAGATGATCTGATCCTAGCTTGGTCTTGTAAGTCTCTATTACTTGCACCTCCAGCTTCTCTACTTCCTCTAATCGGCCTTGACTTTTCCAAGTAAGAGCAAGATTAGCCATACTGGTCAGTGTAGATGGATGATCTGCTCCTAGCTTGGTCTTGCTTGTCTCCATTACTTGCACAAATAGCTTCTCTGCTTCCTCCAATCGGCCCTGGTTCCCATATATTGATGCAAGATTAGCCATGCTGGTCAGTGTAGATGGATGATCTGCTCCTAGCTTGGTCTTGCTTGTCTCCATTACTTGCACTAATAGCTTCTCTGCTTCCTC